>KN511393.1:54506-73022 GCA_000787155.1 Scartelaos histophorus
GATACTCTGAGCCCGAGCAAAGACCGCAGCAGTGACGACACTTCAGGTTAGAGGCTGTCTTTTGTATTTTTTTTTGTTAATATATGTTTTGAATATTTATATGGACAAATGCTGTGAGTTTATAGTAAAATGTCTTTGTCTTTCCTCAGATGGAAACATGGATGACCAGGACCTGAATGAACCTCAGAACAGAGTGGCTTTGCTCAAAGGTAAAATCTCTTTTTGCTTTTCTCAAATGTTGAATCAGGAGCTGAATTTAAAAGTTTATATTTTTACTGTGAAAAAAATCTAAGTTTCCAAAATTTTGTTCTTGATGTGTATTTTATTTCAAGTGATTAATTTGAAATAGATAACTTGTGGGAGGCCTAGTCTCTATGGTGTGTTTTAGCGTTATGTTTTATAACAAGTGTATGCATGTCGCTGTAGATGATTTTGTGAAATGCCTTGACATAGTCTGACAGAACTGTAAACATTCACATATATCTGTAGTGTGTTACAGTGTATAGTAGTAGAACAGAACAGTAAATGTAGCACACATGTCTGACCTGTTTTGTGTTGTTGTTGCTGTAGCAGAGTTGCACAGAGCGGGGCTGGAGCCCTCGGACACAGAACAGGTGATTCACCACCTGCACCGAGAGCTGCTCGGGGCCCAGGAGAGGGCCAACGCTGGCAAGCACAAGTGCCAGCAGCTACAGGGTACATGAACTCATACTTCATACTACATACAACATGCTAGGAATGCACCCATACTGAAAAATCTGCTGCATATCAGCCCAGCCAATATTTGGACATAAATTTTTTTATAAAAACAGTAATAACAGATACTGCCTGAGATACTGCCCAAATACTTCCTCACTAAATTTCTTACTATTTTATGGTGATTTTTACTTTGTTTCATAAATGTGTTTTTAGCTCTTCTGGAGGAGGAGCGCAGGAGCAACCTAAAGCTCACAGAAGAGTCCACCAAACAGATCCAGTACCTGCAGAGTGAGTGCACCTGACACACTGCCCATGAATACTATAAATACACTAAATATGCTATATACACTCAAAAACTAACTGCTTAATGTGGTGAGGCCACAGTAGATCTGCAGTTCCAGTTGTTAAACATCACCCTCTTCTCTCTCCATTGGCTTATGAAGTTCAAGTGATGGGAAGTTAAGACTTACACTAACAAAATATTCCTTTCGGTGATCAAAAGTCCTAGAAATGGCATTTATAACAGGAATAAGTCTGAAAGATTGGCACATATATATTTCTTGAATAAGCTTTGATAAAGACCAAATGGACAAACCTTTTTAAAATTTGTAAAACATTTCAAATTTGTGAATTAACTCAAGGTGGAAATTAGTAATTTATATGCATGCCTGTATCCCTGTCTTTTGTCTTTAAAGTGTAAATACATTTTTTTCCACCACTTCAACTGTTTTGTTGCATTACATTGCATTTTTCTACAGCTATACTTTCCTACCTTCAGGGCATTCAAAGCTCACTCATTCACACTCAATGCTCTACTAAACTCAAATGGTCTACTACTGACGCCCCAATGATCCATCCCATTTTTTTTGTATATTATTTATTTGCTTTTCAGTGCAAAAAGGCACTACCAGAGCACAATAGTACATACATAAACAGCCGTTTAGTTTAACTGTCTTATCTTTTTATGTTTATGTTTATCTTTTTATGATGCAGGTCAGCTGTTGAAGCTTCAGGCTGATATGGAGGCTCTGAGAGAACAGAGGGAGAGCGCCATCTGCAGTACCAGAGAGGAACTGTACTCTGCTCAGGAGGAGGTAATGCCTTATATTACAGCTCTCTCTATTATGTCTCTTGTCTCTTTATATCTGACTCAAACTGCATTGAAGATTACAACTGCACAGGAGTTCATGTAAAAACAACTATTTATGCAGAAAAAAAGAAATTATGTTTTTATACAAATACAGATTTAACTTGTGAGTCATGAGTTTAATCCACTTTTGTACATAGAAATGCCAAAAATACCAAATCTTCAGCGAACTCCCTCACTTCTCCTTTCTGTTGTGGTCACATGTAAATACTAATAATCTAAAACATCAGTTCCCGACATTTTTCTCCCAGTGACTCCTATTTTTCCTGTGGATATGAAAACCCCACATCATTCTCCTACCTCATGAGCTATGGTCTTAAAAGAAATATATATACATTTCTGATTAATAAAGATGCTATAGAACAGTAATGATTATAAACTAACCTTATAGAAGCAGTTCCCGTTCCTTTCCTTTACTAAAATGTATATTTATAAATCAAGTTTGGGCCTCTCTAGTAAAATCTTCTGGGGACCCCATAGAATCCCCATGTGTGGAATGACTGATCTAAAATTATTACTATTTTTATTTTTATTTTATTCTGACTGGTGGATAGGGGGAGGAGGGGAGAGGGATTAAACATTGAAAAGTTTTCTTTTTTAAGGCAAGGCAGGTTTGTTAGTATAGTATTCGTGCACAAAGTAATTCAAAGTGCTTGACAGAATATGAAATACATTAAAATCACAAAACAAACAAATAAAAATTACCATAAAATTAACATAAAAAGAGAGAGGTCATGTGCACAGTGATTAATTTGAAATGCCAATTGCACTATGTGGTTACTTATGCATGTTCGCAAGAGAGAGAGTCAATATTTATCTATGTTTATATTGTATATTTTTGGGCTCTGATTACAATTTGGTATATTTTATTTGAACTGATTAAACAACTAAAAACCTACCCTGATCCGTACCTTTTCTAAACTTTCTCTTTTGCCTCAGATCCTGGTCCTTCGTCACGCGCTGGACTCTGCCTCCTCAGAGAGAGAGAGGGAAATCTGTGCCCTTCAGTCTGACCTGGTCTCTGTGCGGTCAGAGCTGGAGCAGTGGAGAAACACAGCCACAAAATACGAAAAAGAAATCAGCCATCTGCAAGAGGTCTTCAGCCAGCAGCAGACCAGCACCCACAGCCAAATACAAGGTACAGACAGCACCCACAGAGCAGCACCCACAGACTCCATGGACCTGCTTGTTTCTATTAAGTGCTTCCTTTAGAATAAATATTGTGTTTTCCAATTAACAAAGTGTGAAATAATGGTCAGTGCACATATCACTAAATGCAAGGAAAAAAATCATAGACTTCTTAACATATATACACATACATGCGTTGTTTCATGTTCAGGATGACAAAATGTATTCAAATGGAGTAATATGTTAGTGGTTAAAAAAACAAAACAAGGGGCTCTCGTCAGAACATTGCTACTAAAGAAAATTAAGAAGGGTGTATGGAAACATTGTTATTTGGCCTACAGAGCAGAGGTAAATGGTCTTTTTTATATATGTAAAACACTTTTCAGCCTTAAAGCGCTCAAAGCACTTCCAGGAATCGTTCACCTATTCACACACACATTCATCCACCAGTGTACGCAATGAGGGTGAGGTGGGTGAAGGACACAACACAACAACAGCATTCATCTGTGGGAGCTGGAATCACACCACCACCTGTGGGTCAGTGGACACTTTACCAACTGAGCTACTGTAACCCACTCCCTTAGACAGGACAGCAAGATACACTCATATTACTTTTACATACATTGTACTTTCTCTAATTTATTAATTCATGAAATAATGTTGACAGAAGTCTGTATTCCCTGTGTCTGTAGTAGTAACAGCTCCTCCTTTCTGTTCCCAGCCGAGTGTGTGGCGTTGCAGCAGAAATGTGTGAGTTTGCAGCAGGACTGTGACGCGCTCAGAGCTGAACGCACCACTCTGTCGGACAGACTCCGCCACCTAGAGGACGAGCTCAGCAGGTACATCACCACCCCGCCATCCCCTTCACCACTCCGCTAGCCCCATAAACAGAGATAAGTGGCTAAACAAACTTAAAAGTTTTAGTGTTGCTGATTTGAGCAAAAGCTGAATCAGAGGAAGAGGAGGAAGAGGAGGAGACTGACAGATGATTGACAGCTGTCTGTGCCAATCAGAGACCTCAGCTGAAAATGGGACATGCCCCTTCAGACAGAGACAGAACATCACTAAATGTTTGGCCCATTTCAGCAGAAATCAAACCTCCTCCAAACACAGGAGGTGGCTCTAGCACCAGCTTTCAGTAAAAACAAATAAAAAATAAAAATCTGAGTTTAAGTTTATTCTTTTATTGAACCAACTGAACCACAAAGGTTACAAAGTTTGCTGTACACTGAGGCGTTTTCAATACTCCAAAGTATATTTTGGCATCCCATAAGAGGTTTAGATGTGTCAGTTTTCAAATCAGGAGAAGTGAATGTAGCAGCTGTTTCTTTTAAAGCTTAGACATGGTGACATGGTCTATAACCATTAATTATTTTTAAATTAATTGATCAGTTGTAGTAGAAATATATTAAACATCTTTACAGTTAGTGCTAATATCGATCCTTTGTGTTTGGTGTACCTCAGCTCTCGGCAGCAGAGCCAGGTCCTGAGCAGCAGTCTGGAGTCTCTGGAGAAACGTGAGGGGGTTCTTCAGGACAAACTGGGCTCTTTAGAAAACCAGCACCTCCAGGATGCCACCAGCCTGAAGACACAACTGCACCAGGCCCAGGAGCGCACCAGCACGCTACAGAGAGAGGTGCACACAGATACACAACATCTATAGATGGATTATTTGTTTGTCAGCACAGCAGAAAGCGCTGCTGTCTGTGCAGTAAAGATGAAGCTGCAGTGTTAACTAGCAATGTTTTCATTCATAACTAAAACAGTTTATTGCCGTGTGATAAAATAAGTTATGATGCTAAATTAGCATTAGTGGGTGAGATATGTCTTCATGACGCTTATGCCTTAAATGCAGGTGAGTGCACAAATGACAGGAAGAAATGTCTCAAACTTCAGTAGCCAGACATCCACTCATACCTGATTGATACAACTAGTCCCACCCATGGGAGAACCTGAAATCTGCTGAAATTCTACGAGACACTAACATGATACCAGACAGGACAGATTCTATCTGCAGGAGACATGCACAGAAGAGCGCCAAGCGACATAGTCAGATAATCCCTCTATACACCATACACCATATATATCCAGTCCAACTTTTTTCCAAAGTGGACATAGCAATATAAGACATTTAACTTTAAAAAGTCAGCATGCTACACATATACTATATAATACACTGTTAACACTACACCAATGAAATGACATACTGTAGGTGTATGGTGTTTAACTGGGAGGGAACTGGCTACGTTACTGTGACCTAGTTACTGGGCTGGACAATGTTTGAAAAAATAAAACATTTCAGAGTAGTAGATCATCAGTTGACAGAATTTAATTTCTCCTAACTGGACGACTGAGGGCTTTCACAAACAAAATAACCACATCAAAATCTATATTTGGGCAAAATCTCTTACTTCTTTGTTACTTCATCTGAAATCCAGAAATATTAATTTCGCAGAGCTCATCTCGTCTTGTCGTCTCATTTGTGTGTGTTTTCAGTACGAGGACACGCAGTCACAGCTGTCAGACCTGCGTCAGAGATATGAGCGAACGGAGAGAGAGAAACTGAACATCCACCAGGAGCTGGAGCAGTGCAAGAGCAGCCTCAAGCTCCTGCAGGACAAGACCACCTCTGTGAGTAACATACAACACACAACTATGGCAACTGTGAGTAACATACAACACACAACTAAGGCAACTGTGAGTAACATACACGTGACTAAGGCAACTGCGATGTTGCGATCTTGTATCTTACATACATGTGATCAGGGCTACTGTAAGTGACATACAAGTAACTATGGCAACTGTGAGTATTATTCGATACTTTGCAGCTGATGCCATCAACATTGCCTGTGGGTGTTATGCTAACTATAGACACTGCTCTGTCTTTGTTAGACTTTAATGAACCTCATTTGAACACAGTCTGAGCAGAAAGAGCTTGTTTAGTTGAGACTATAACAGGTGAGCTGATTTGTGCTCTTAAACAAGTCTTGGATGACATCTCAGATAAAATTACACTTCCAAGTATTAGCCAACAGTTTTTCATTTAGCCACTCTTACCTTTTTGTAAAATCAAACACATAAACAGGATGATGAATGTTCATATTGAGCACAGGCTCCTGAAAATGTCTTGTTTAAACCACTTTTGTATTTTTCTTTAAGTTTAAAGAGAGATCTTAAATCATTTTGTGACAGTTTTCTAATGTATGCACTGTGTTACCATGGTAACTGCTTAACATTCCACCATGGTCATACAGTTAGAACACCCCCAGCACAATGTCTTTGCAAAGTATCAATAATAAAGGTTCAAATCAGATGACTACATTTGAACCCTTTTCTACCACATGTCATAAACTCAATCTAAATGTTTGTTGCTTTAGCATCAGTTAAGTGCTATGGTATTCAGTTGGCTTTAAATTGACCATACACAAGTATAAACACTTCTAAATAAAGTCACATGTTAAATACATAATCAGATTTGAAACTTAAAATGTTGACATCAAATTTATAATTCTTTGTTAATGTAATTATTGTCTGTGTAAACCGGTGTCTTTGTGAATGTGGCTGTTGTATTTACATTATTATAACTGGACATGGAGCTAACACAGAGCTAACACCAGGGATTAAACTGGGGAGTAAACTGGGAACTTAACCGGGGACTTGCATAAAGGTGCTTTGTGTAACTTTTCTGGTGGAGGGTCCATAAAGTACTTTTCTCCCAATATAGTGTTATTTTTTTATCAGTATGGCATTAAACCTTCCTATCTAATGGAGACCAAACCAGACCAAGGTACAGGTCAAATCGGTGGACTACTTATGTTTTTAAGGTATTAAAGGCTATAAAACAACCTGCAATTGAATACAGCAGTTTAAATAGAGCAGTTTAATGTGATACTGTGGAACATACCAGGCAGAGGAATGACATATCCATAGAAACAAATAGGTGACGGACTCTACACCATAAAAGTTCCCAACGCAGTGCAAGAAATGTGGAGGGAGAAAACCAGCTTATTGGATCCAGAGATGGACAGTTTTGACCAAAATGAATACCTTTATATTTTTTGACAGTATCCCGGTGACAGTCAGACATTATCAATCCAATATAAATGTGCTAAAGCATGTCTTTAAATTCAAGTGTCAATGGTCTGTATACCTAGTTTTTCAACCTATGAAAGTATGGAAATTTTGCATCCTTAACTTTTAATACAGAGACATGAACCGAGTCAAGATCAGACTCATTAAAATCCAACACACCTTAACTCTCCTGTCTCCAGTTGTAATAATGGCGTTCCAGGCTCCACTCGGCTGTGTCTCGCGCTGTTGCTCCCATCGTTTGTGCTGATTTCAGTTGGTTTTGCACCTGATTTTGCCCCTGATTTTGCCCCCTGATTTGTCCCTCTCTTAGCCCTCCCTCCTACAGCCTGTCCCAGCTGTTCTCATGGGCCTGGTGCTGGCTGTGCTGTACTGGTGTTACGGACAGTTGTGGTAGAAGGTATCAGCTGTGAAAGAATATGTGTTAAACCAAGAGAAAGGAGGAGGCTACGTCCTGGAGTCAGATTCTGGGTCAAAAATAGTTAGTGTCTATGTTTTGTTCTCATTCTTTTGCAGAATCGTGCTAACATCAATAAAAAAAGAAATGTGTTTAAAGGGCCCCTATTACGCTAGTTCCTGATCTATGTTCTAATGTTGTTTCCTCATCAGAAACATACCTGGAATTGTGTTTTGTTTCATTCACACGGTTAAACACACAAATCATCCATATTTAACCGGAGTTCTTCTCTTGAACAGAAAACACTCAATCCCTCTTGTGATGTTGTGTGATAATACCAGAAGTGCTCCACTATGTTTTAAATGCCACAGACCTTCACTAGAATCAATTGGATGATTTCCGCCTTGGAATTGCCAATCTCTACTGGACTAAACTTAAAAGGAGCTGTTCATTTGAAAACTACCACTACATGACATCACAAGGTGGAACAGAGCTAATAAACCAGGATTACTCAAACATGTGTAAGTGAAACAAAACGCAACTCAAAGTATGTTTTTGATGAGACAACAACATGATAACTTGGGTTAAAGCTCACAAGAATGAATTTTGCATAGCACATGGCCTTTGACATGTTCTTTGTCAGTATTTATTGATTTTAGTGTGAATCTACAAATATCTCATAGAGCACAGGTCTTTAAATAGGATCTTAATGGTTTAAAATGGTAGTAAAAGTAAAAAAGAATTACTTTGACAAACTGTGACCCAGAGTTGATCCCTCCTCGTACCCGTCTCCTCCTCTCTCTCTATCTCTCTCTCTCTCTCTCCCTCTCTCTCTGCCTTTCTCTCTCTCTCTCCCTCTCTCCCTCTCTCTCTGCTTTTCTTTCTCTCTCCCTCTATCGATCTCTGCCTTTCTTTCTCTGTCTCGCTTTGTTTCTTTCTCTTGTTCCATCTGTGTTATAATACCTTTCTCTTTCTGTCTCTCTCCCTCTGCGTTTCTCTATCTCTCTCTCCCTCTCTCTGTCTCTCGCTCTTTGCTTTTCTCTGTCTCTCTCCCTCTCTCTGCCTTTCTCTTTCTCTCTCTGTTTTTCTCTTTCTGTCCCTATCTCTCCCTTTCTTTCTTTCTTTCTTTGTTTCTTTCTCCCTCTCTCTGCCTCTCTCCCTCTGACTCTTTCTCTTCTATCTCTCTGTCTCTTTTTCTGTCTCTGTCTCTCTCTGTCTCCATCTCATCCATGTCTTTCATCTTTTAAACTTGTCTTTTCTCACGTCTGACTCACTGGTGGAGGTTCTCCGCTCTCGACGCTTCTGCTCCGTCTGCAGCTTTTTAAAGGATTCATTTAAACTTCTGTTTTTTCTATTTTAGCTTTAGTTTTTCCTCTTGAATTGTACGCCGTTTATCCATTCAACCCAGATTTCCATCAGATTTCTGATATTATTCCACAAACATATTTACAGAAAAGGTGTATACTGAACCTTCAGTTATCCTTTATTCATTTGTCATAACATCAAATTCACAAATATAGCAAACGGAAACAAGGCAGTAAGAAGCAGCAGCAAGGTATACCAAAGCATAGCACAAACTAAGTAATATAATTCAAGTGTCTGCCCAGAGTTAAACATTTGAACTTCTGTTTAAAGTGAAAGAGAGTGGTACACAATTTAAGGTCTTCTGTACAATTGTTCCAAATGTCCACCTCCTTTTTCACAGATTATGTTAGTGATTGTTTTGATCATATTGGGATGGGAAGACAATGCAGTAAAAGTAACATAAAACACTCTGTGTGTTCTAGTTGTCGAGCATTTAGAGTTTGTTTCACAGCAAGGAGGTCCTGGGTTGGGCTACTGCTATAAACGTGTACAGGCTCCCCTTTAAATCTTAGGAGGAATTTCCTGTTTATAGGGTCCATATTACACTATCTTCTGATCTGTGTTATAATGTTTCCTCATCACAAACATACCTGGAGTTGTTTTCTTTCATTACTTGTTAAACACACGATTACACTGCATATTTAGCCTGAGCTCTTCTCTCAAATGGAAAACACTCTGTTCCACCTTGTGATGTCATGTGGTAATAAAGGAAGTACTCTATACACCTTCACTATTAGGATGATTTATACATTTCTCTACTAAACTAAAGGTAAAATGTAGCTGGTAACTTGAAAAAGACCACTTCATGACATCACAAGGTGGAACAGAGCATTTTGAGCTTTGGAGATGTAGACAGACTAATAAAGTGTTACTCAAACATGTCTTAATAAAACAAAACACAACTCCAGGTCTGTTTTTGAGGAGGTAACAACATTAAAACGTGACTTAAAGCACACAAGAGTCAATTTTGTGTAATACAGGTCCTTTTAATCAAAGAATATAAATGTATATATACAAAAGCTTGTTAACTTTTGTAACTTGTCCAATCAGATCTTCCTTTAAAAAGCCAGACTCATTCTCATCTTTTGCATCATTCTTTTGTTTCTCAGTATTTGTATTTCTTTGCATGACCATTTCTGCTTGTTTCATGTTATTTTAAATTTCAGGTTTGTTTTCATTGTCTTTAAACATTACTTTTTTGTTTTCAGCTTTAAGTTCTGTCCATTTTTGTGCATTTTGTCGCTTGTTTCTGAACTTTCTGCTGGTTTGAGGAAAGTGATGTTTTTGTTTGATGCTTGAGTTGTTTTCTTTGCTGTTCATTTTGTATTTTCACGTGAAGCCTCTCAGCTGCCTCAAGTTTGCATTGTTTCATTTGATAATATTTTTTGCTTTTTTAAGTTAAATGCTGGCTTCTTATTCGCAGCAGCTTTGAAACCATGGCTAAGTTGTCTTGGCTTTTCCCCAAATTATGAAATATAACCAAAATTTTTACTGAAGAAATTCTGACTTTATTATTATTATTTTTTTAGGAAAATATATTTATTAATCTGCTGTTTTTTAAAGTGAATCGTTGCAAACTCTGTGCCAACAAAAGGGCTTCATGTGTGACTGTAAAGACCGACCCCGTCCACAAAAAAAAACAAAACTATGACATACATTTTGAATCTACATTTTAATAAACACTTAATGATACTGGCACATAGGGGATGAATTAATGTTTTAAATAGTTAAAAAAAAGAGTTTTCCTCAAAAACATTCCTGTTTTGTTTCATTCACACGTTTGAGTAATCCTTTATTATTAATCTGTCTACATCTCCAAAGCTCAAAATGCTCTGTTCCACCTTGTGATGTCATGAAGTGGTAGTTCTTAAGTTAACAGCTCCTTTTACCTTTTGTAAGAGATTGGCAATTCCAGGGTTGAAATCAGCCAAATGATTCTAATTCTCAGTTCAGTTAAAATGTATTTTCAAAGACGTAGTTTATTTTAGTTTTTAAGTCAAATTTCCAGATTACTTTTCTGATATTGTGGACGTAGTCTGTTGTGGTCTTGGTTTTGCTCGACTCTCTTCTCTCCAAAAACACCGTCACTTGCTCTCACCCTTCTTGTCTTTTGTCCCTCTGTGTCGGCGTACTTTTCACAGAGCGGCTGGAGCCCCTGGATGCCGGTCGTCGCAGTGATGGTCGCCGTGACAGCCGCCATTCTTTACCCCAACCTCTCCAAGAGCAGCGCCACCTAGGGACGGGAGGAGGAACTACAAGACAACATCAAAATAAACACACAAATGTAATGGAAACTCCACATAGGGAGCGGACACACAAAACAAGTCTAAATATCATGTAACGTTGGGGGCGCTGTGGAGAGCTTTACTTGTAAAAAGTCAAATTGTACATAATTGTAGAGGGATATAAGGTTGTGGTTTGTACGGAGAAGCAGATTTTTGCGTTATTTTACTTTTGTTTTTATTCTGGGCTCTCTCGTTCTGGTGGGGGCTTCCTGGGTTTGTCTCACTGCTGAATTATTCAACCAGCGTCACAAATTTTCTTGAAAATTGCCTAAAATGACACCATAAAAGTTTCAAAATTCGATGCTTTCCAACTGCTGAAATCACAATACATAATTTTACTTTTCGTTTAGTTTGAATATTTTTGCTCTGTAACAGCCACAAAAGACATACCTACTTTAACTTAGAAAATTAACTCATTTTTATTACCGGAAAAATTATTGTCCAAAATAGTCTGAGCAGTCCTTTGTAAAAAAAAAATAATAATAATAATAAATAAACAAAATTTACAAAAAAACATGTAAAATAACTAAATTAAACTTGGTAGTGAGTCAGTTTCTTCAAAAAAATTAAAACATTTGACCAAAACATATTTTCACATCAACAGAAAAATGTAGTCAAATAAGCAATATTTTGTAAAATGAACTATGGAAATGTGTAATTTTTTAAAAATTCTATCGACAAAAATTGCAAACTTATTTCTTATTTAAGCTAATTGGTGCACAAAGTTGTGAATACACTGACCTGACCTAAAACCTTAAAGTGCCTATGACAGATTAGACTACTCATTTCAATGAAATGCAGTTAAGATCATTATATTTAAGATTTTAATAAAAATAAAAAAAAATAAAATAAAAATAAATCTGTTCCCAATTTGGCAATTTTTTAGGTTTCAAATTGTACTTCCTAGTTAAAAATCATGACATCACTCTAGGTATTCCCTAATTGTTACCTTGCAGCCCTGTTGTACACTCAGCCAAAACTCTAATGTACACGGAAATAAATATTTGATGAATACAAATTTAAGAAAGCATCTTTATGTGGCGAAATAATGTTTAAAATATTGGAAAAAATGTGTTGGAGACAGAATCCTCCCTATAGTGTGATGAGGAACCCTTCAAAATAAAACTTCCTGTATAATTTTCAACATATTTTTCAACATTTCTTCAGAAACTGCCTCTTGATTTGTGTAAAACTATTTATATTTGCAACAAGTATTATCCCACAAAATTAGAGAATCATAAACACCTGTCATACGCATTTTAAAAATCAAACATTTGGAAAGCATTGATTTTTCAGGCAGAGTTTGTGGACGCTCAGTTCTCGTTTCTACTCAACGCGTTCCTGTTTTTAAGTGATAGTTTTGTTTTTGGGGGCGGGGCTAAGACTTGAAGCCAAATTAATGATTGATTAAATAATAAAGTTTGATTTTTTTTTCCTGCTTTTTTTTAATTAATTTTGCGGCGCGCACAGAGAAAGGGGTGGAAGTGCCTCTCATGTAACTAACACCATAAAAAAAAAAATCACACTTTTCTGAATGAGATTATTTCACCAAAAGTTTGTTTCAGTCAGAGTCGCAACAAAATCAGACGCCATGTTTTTCATCACTTAAAGGTGCACTATGTAACTTTTGATTGTGCGTCCGTTACCTGCTTGTTTCTGCAGATGTCATTGCCCTGGAATGCTTCACAGTATGACATTAAACAGCTCTATCTTACATTTATTCAGTTACAGGTGGTTTTATCGCACAAAAATACCTAGAAAAACGTCAAACATGATTGTGAGTGGAGTTGTCTCTCCACAGATCTGACCTGTAGCTTGGTCTGGTCTCCATGAAGGTAGAAAGGTTAAATACAACACAAAGCAGTAACAGCTCCAACCTTTTAAAATGAATAAACTATTGTAGTAATAGTTTTTACTACTGCCTCTAAAAGTACCTTTTAATTATAATTTGGTCAATGAAATCTATGCTGCCAAATCTTGCCATTGCATACAGTGAATGGGACTTTCATGTAATATTTCCCTTCATGTTAACCGTTAAAGTCCTAACCCAAGTGACGGTGGCATATTGGGGTTAACTGTTTGGCATCTTCCAGAAAGTCACCGGTACAAACCAGGTGCACATTTCTGTTGTGGTGTCTCTTGGCAAGACACGTTGCCCACTCACTGTATCTTGGGATGGCTATTCCAGGAAGGGCATCTGGTGTACTGCTTTAAAACTAGACGACTTAACAGATTATAGCTAATATTTATAGCTGATGAGTGACTATTTGGAAATGGCTGTTTGGGTACCTGTTTTGCAATACTTTTAAGAAATAATTTTATTCAATCGTACAACTATTGTGTAGTTTAAAATATTTGAAATTATCTGTCACAATCCCAAACTAAATTATTACATTGGGTTAAATCTTAAAAGTTCACTGTATAACATTTCTAGTCCATCTGCTGGTCTCTGTGGACATATTATTACTTTGTGTAGAATGTTCCACAGTATAAATAAAACCTGTAAAATGCAAGGGTAGACGAGCAGGCCTGTGTAGACTGGGTTCATTATTCATTTACTGACGGAATTAAAATATTTTAGAGCAACAGAAACACCCGTAATGAATAAACGCTAGAAGCATAAGTTTAAAATCATACTAAGGAACATTCCAGGCCAAGCAATGACATCACCACGGAGACAAGCTCGCAGCAGATCCACCCACCGGTTATTTTTAAACATGGCGTCCGATCGCGCGGCAGTCGTTTTTATGTTATTTTTGTCACTAAACGTCACATTTTTTTCAGTGCGTGAGAATTTCGTGTCCATTATCCACACTTTGTCCGTGTAAAATCTCTGTCTTGTCGTCTTCGTGTTCTGAAGAATTTAAACTACAAACAAATATAAGAGAAACACTACAGAGAATTGTAAAATAAGTGTAATGAGCGGAAACGTGTGTAGATTATTTTGTTTAGAGAGAGCTGTAGAGCAGAGTATTATAAAGAGGAGGATGTACTGAAAATATGCAGGTGTTTGGAATAAAAGTTGTAGCAAGCTGACCCACCAACATGCCTCACGAGTTTTCATTGTCCGCCATTAAACATCACCATAGCAACGGGTAAGCACATTTTCAGTTGTGTTTATACAGGCTTTTCAGATGCAAAGGTGAGAGATTTCTGTTTGTTGCCAAGGAGCTGAGCGTTCCACAGTTTTAACGCGTTGAAACTGTAGAACGCACACTTCCAAATTCTTTAATGCTTTCAAATAAAACAAAAGTGCGATTTAAAAAGATTTGTAATGTACTCAAATGCCAAATTTTAATTAGTACATTTAAAATTTGATTCCCTTTTTAATCAACTCCAGCCTGTTATATTGTTGTACTATATGTAAAAAAAGTAGTAAGAGTGAATCAAGTCCCAGTATGGCCATGTGTTTTTGTTTTTTTTTTACTGTAAACACTTACTTGATTTATTTTTTTACATAAAAATAAATAAAAAACATAAAAATACTCTATAATTGATAATGAAATAATGGTTCCTGCTCCTAAGTGAAAAGGGGACATTAAAATGGTCACAATAACACTTTTTGTAGAGTGATTGCTACTGAAGATATTAAAATATAAAGGATTATACTGGTTTCTTAAAGGTCTTATATTGTGTAAAAATCGGTGCTTGTGAGGTTTCCGCCACGTTCTAATGCTCTAACTTCATCAAAAACATATTTTGAGTTGTGTTTTGTTTCATTCACACATCTTTGAGTAGCTCTTTATTATTAGTCCAACACTCAAAATGTTCTGTTCCACTTTATGACATCATGACGTGGTAGTTTTCAAGTTAACAGCTGCATTTCATCTTTGAATGAGTAGAGATGGTAATTTCTCTTGAAGGTGTGTGGAGTTTAGAGACACAAACAGCCTAAATAAGCAGGATTTGTGTGTTAAACATGTGAATGAAACAAAAAACAACTCCAGGTCTGTTTGTGATGAGGAAACACTATAAAATACATCAGAAAATACTATAATATGAACCGTTTAAAGCCACATTATGATTATTTTTAGTGAAACAATAAATCAAAATAAAAGCAGTTTTTAAATTTCATGCTTGTATTTATTGCACTGAAAGGACCTTCTGCTTGTCTCCGTGGAAATGTTGTTCCATTCTTCCACATCTATCTCCATGGAGAACGTTCCAAAATATGGTTTAGATAACTTTCTTTTCCATTGAATCCAGCAGGTGATGTGGCGCCTTGAGGAAGTTACATATTGTATCTCCAATCAGATAACAGATCCTGTAGAAAGAAATACAAATATGGCACAAGGGAACCTTTCCTACACAGCTCAAACACTAACGCTCTACAAAAAGTAAGAAAAAGTTCCACAATAAAGCTACTTATGATTTATTAAACACTGAGTCCAAGAAATAATGGTACATGTGCATTGTGTAACTTTTCTGGTGGAGTTATTGCTTTGTCTGGAATATTTCACAGTACGGCATAAGAACTCTTCATGGAAACCAAACCAGACCAAGTTACAGGTCAGATCTATGGAGTGGCGACCCTGCTCACAGTCAGAATGCCTGTTTTTCTATGTATTTTTCGAGCTTTAAAACCACCTGTAACGAAAGAAATATAAAATAGAGCAGTTTAATGCCATACTATGCATAAACACAAGTAGGTGACGGACCAATCAAACCAAAAAGTTACACAGTGCACCTTTAATCCTCAATATAAAGTAAGAAAAAATTCCACAATAAAGCTGCTTATGATTTACCTCTGAAATACCTGTAATTTAGTTTAACCATAACGTGCCTGGACATCATCACATCAAGTGTTTTAATCTGACAACGACCAATTTAAGGTGAGCTGGAGCCATCTTGCTAAGTGCTGCTTTTGTCGTCGCCTTTTTCCCCATTGTGTGAGATGATCCGGTAACAGAGATGATTCACGGTCATGCACGGACCTGCCCAACATGGCGTCCGCTCCTCTCCGGCTCCAGAGACGTTACGGCAGCGCTCAGGAATCACGGCCCGCAGTAATGATCGTGTTCAGATCTACAGGCTGTGCTTGAAATGTGTCAATGAGAAGGTGAAGGAGACGCGGCCTGAGTCACAGATGAGGGAGAAGTGAGTGAATGAACTCATGTAAATGAAGAAGATTTAAGTCTGGAGCAGAAGCCGCTGATGACAGAGGCTCCACGGCCACAGGTGGCCAAAGGAGCCAAAAACTCAACCTAAAAGTACAGAAACAGGGGCAAAAAGTGACTCCAGTCAAAGTAAAAGTATCATGAAAAAAATCAGCTCAAATACCGGTTGACAAATATACTTGAGTAAAAAGTAAAAGTATTTTGCAGAGATTTTTAGAACAGTTAAATAATGAAATGTAATGATTTTGATTAAAAATGTCAGTGATTATAACTGATTCTTTTGCTTTCTTAATTCTAGCTGTTTTTGTGTATTTGGTTTGCTCAAAGTTGGGATGGAAACTCAAATGAAATGAGCTAAAATTAAATCTCAGCCTTTTTCAGCAGGTCTCAAACTAAGAAAAGTACTTTTTTACTTTCAGTCCAGATCTCCAGATGTAGTGGAATAAAAAGTACAGATAAATGCTCTCAAATGTAGTAAAAGTATCAACTTTAAAATGTACTTAAGTACACATTTTAGGTATCATATATTTTACTTAAGTATTGTACTTTTACTTTTGTACTTCCACCACTGCTTAAAGGTGCTTGTTTGCTTGGGGATATTTCTGCTTTGCATGGAATATTCCACAGTATAACAATGATTTTTGATCTCCATGGAAACAAGCAGATGAGACCACAATAATGCCAAGTTACAGGTCAGATCTGTGTAGACGACTCTGTGGACAGTTGGCATTAGTTTAGATTTTCAAGGGAGTTTAAAAGCCATGAAAACAGCTATAAATAAATGCAAGATAAACAGTTTTAATGCAATACTGTGGAACATTGTAAACAAAGCACAACATCTCCAAGGTGACCAGTAGGTGACGCACCCTCCTATCAAAAAGTTACTCAAGTACAAAGTATCTTAATATATTTGTAAGTTATTGTAATTTTAATGTCCCAGTATGTACATTTTAAACTAATTTAAAAGCATGTTTTGTTATTTATTTTGGTCGTGTTTATTGTACTGAAAACATAAATCCTTACTGTGAGCGTGCTTGCAACTCCATAAACCTGACTGTTAGTTGGCCTCCTCCTGCATGTTTCCATAGAAACGTTCTTTTGACAATATTATTATTATCTCTCACAGTCTGGCATAAGACATATCTCTCTCCGTGGAGAATGTTCCAAAGTGTGGGTTTAACTTTCTCTTTATAGAATAATGCATGTACAGCAGCACCTCCAGAAAGTTACACACTGTAGCTTTAAACACATTAAATAAAAAACGTAATAAAATCATCTGATATGAATATTGTTAACATAAAGCTTTTGTCTTTAGTAAACTTACTGTACTGCAAATAAAGAATAGGCTACTGTTATACTGTATAATGTTTTAGGTCTAGTAAAAATGATGTGTCTGAAAACTACTCCCAAAAGTACTATTTTAGTAAAAGTTACCCAAGTAACTTTAGTACTTAAGTAAATGTAGTACTATCAATCTATGGTCTTATTCGTGGGCGTCTGCTTAACATAGAAAACTTCCCTTCCCTCTGGCCTAGATACACATTTTACTTAAGGGTCATGTGCCTGTCAGACAAATAAATGGGAAAATTAGCAAAGTCACGGTAATATTCAGGTTATTAATAAAGGTTATTACTTTTCCAGTGCTTTTATATTTTCTGCTCGGTCGTTGTAAATCCTGGGCAGGGACTAGATCTAAAACAAACCTGGATCTGTTCAAGTTTGTGCCGTCTCCATGGAAACGCCCTGGCACCGGAAGAGACGGGGCCAAGGCCGAGGTGCGTTCAAGAACCTGGGAAAAAACTAAAAAATAAATTAAGTAAAAATAAAAACGTTTCAACTTTTAAACTTGAACAATCCTATAATTTAACAATAAACAAACATGTCCCCAACTAGTATGCATTTTACTACTGATATTATCAGTTTTATTTACAGATCGATATAAATTATTGAGGAAAAATAAGTCATCGGCAATATTTGGAAACTTTTATTATTTTTACCAATCGATTGCCTTGACAACAATGTAGAGTCTTATGTGACTAGTTAGTAATATGATTTTATTTTTTTATTTTTATATTTATTCCATACAAAAGTCAAACAGATAACGTGGCAAAAGTTGGAACGCATATCAATAGTATAAAATACAAAATTCAAACTTGAAGTAAGCTATTTATCGTGTTAGTTTTGTTTATTAATAGGTTAATCACAGCGAAATGTTCGTAAATATAAACAAGACTCTTGTGTGGGTAGTTTAATATATGTTTAATATTTTGAGTGTGTACAAAAATATAA
>JACN01140513.1:0-27309 GCA_000787155.1 Scartelaos histophorus
TAATTCCTTGCATTTATATAGCGCTTAGCAAGAGTTTGAAATTGGATGAGTGAAGTGTATTGTGTCTGTGGTTATGATAGGAATGAAACGACAGAGCAGTGGCAGAATGTGACGGGGACTTCAGTTGTGATAAACGTGGACTCTGAAAGCCCCTACAACGCCTCCGTGTCCAGCTGGACCCGGATGGGGGATGGAGGGGTGCTCGTCTACATCAGCTTTTCTACTAGTGTGGCAGGTGAGGACGTGCACTAACTCATGTGTACACTTAAATTGGACGTGTTTTCTGAGCTGTTTTCTCATCCAAGACATACCCACGTGTTTGAGCTGTGTTCTTCTTTCAAAATGTAAACTCTATCTTCTACCTTGTGATGTTATAATGCAGGAAGTGGTCCACAGTATTTTTAAATTCCATACGCCTGCACTAGAATCACTGAAATGATTACAAATCTCTACTGAACATCAATAAACTACTGTTTCATGACATCATAAGGTGGAACAAAGCATTTTGAGCTTTGGTGATGTAGACAGACTATTAATAAAGAGTTACACAGTGCATGAATAAAACGAAACACAACTCTGGTTATGTTTTTGAAGAGGTATGAACATTATAACTTGGCTAAAAGCTCAGAGGAGTCAGGAATATAGGAGCATTAATGATGAACTTTGTTATCCATTAAAGGGGAAATGTAATGCGTCTTTCAGGCTTTTCATATGCCTTTTGATTTATTTTCATAGTCGTTTTATTATGTTTTTAAACTTTTTGATTTATTCATGCTGTTTAGTTTTCTTTGAACAGTTGGGGTTGAAATGATCAGTCTGTGAAGACATCAAAAATGGACCCTTCCATGTTTTAATTCCTTATGTAGAGACATGAAACTAAGTGTGTGTTAGGAAAGGAGAGGACCTCACCAAAGTAACAGCCTGCATAAGCAATACAAAGTACCAGTACATTTTCTTGAGGTGTAAAAACGTTATACTGTGTCTTTTTAAAATTGTTCAACTCTCAGAGATGTATGTATGTATGTAATATGTCTTGTTTGATTGCAGAGCCGTATGACCCTCCTCACAATGTGACCACTGCAAACATGACCTTCTCCTCGGTCACTTTAACATGGCTCCCACCCCGAGAGCCCAATGGGATTATAGTGCACTACTCCATTTACTACAGCTCCAACAACACTGTGACAGAACAGGTAGGACACATGACTGAGATCTGAATGTCTAAGACTTAGACCACAAAGTAAGACATGCGCTAAATAAAACCAGTGAATAGCACAATGATGAGAAATAGTCACAAAATCTGATTGCACTGCTTGTTCCTCAGCTATCTTAATGATTTCTCTGCTGGATGTGTGATGCTTCTGGTTGTTCTTTTATCATGAAGACCTCTTACCCCCAACATTCTCAGGGCTCTTGTGAGAAACTGCACAGCAAACCATCTGACTTCACTGCAACATGCTTGTCTGCCCTTGCTCCTGTATGTGTCCACTACTTCCATGTACTTACCAGTGTTTCTCTCAGTGGCCTCCTTCTGGTCTTCTCAGGGGACAGCCAACTTGAGTAGGACTTGACCAGGACCACTTGCCTCATTGTTCCAAACAGCAGTGCTATATCTGACCTTTGTGTAGTCTTTGCAATGTTGTCTGCGAATTTGAGTTGTCTTCCATAGATCGATCTTCAGCCGCTAGTCCCTTGCTTCTCCAGTTTGCTCTTTGCTGGTTGCTTGTTTGTTGCTTGAGATGCCTGTACTGATGGCCTCTGCAATGACTTTCAGCACTTGTTTGTAGCCCTATCAATAGTGCCCCTCTGGCTCTTGGGCAGCAGCTCAGGATGTGTTCTAATGAGCCTGCCCCTTGGCAAAGTGAAAGAGATGGTATAGACAGACTTGCTGTAGATTGATTTTGGATGGTCTGTAGCCAAGTCATGCTCATCCAGATTCCACTGGACTTACAGCTCACTGTGCCTCAGCCTGGCTTCAGCATGGACCTGCCTCGTGTGCTCTCTCCTCTCAGCACAGCAGCACCTCTCTTACACGGCACTGCATCTTCACTGTTTTCATTATATTTACAATTATAAAGCTAGGATAGGAAATTCTTTATGAGTCCCACAATGGGGACATTTCAGCAGAAGAATAAAAAAGCAATATTATCTATTATCAGCCATTGTGTGCCATTGTTGTGACAAAAAACTGCTGTTTGTATTTAATTGTAGAAAGTGTACACCAAAGAGTTGAGCTCCTCTCCTGATCAGGCCCAGTCCTACACTCTGACTGGGCTCATCGGGGGAACCAACTACACTCTGTGGATGACCTCCAGCACCATCCAGGGAGATGGAGGAGTGCAGACGGACAATTTCACTGTACTATTACCAGAGGGAGGTCTGTCACACACACTCTCAAGTCTAAAGGACATTTGTTTGTAGGCTTCTACATATACACCAATCTGCACACTTTTTTCAAACCTCTGATCCTGATGAAAATTACATAAAAACTCTTTGTGTCGGTTAGGCAAAGGAAATACCTCTTTCTTACAAACTGTCTGTCCATATTGGTCTTTATAGACATGCAGTTTGTGTTTCCTTTTACTAAACATGACCAATGGTGTCAAGGATTAAACTCTGTACAATTTTAGGATCTGAACATAGAGAAAAATACTAGCTCTTTTATTTTGGCTCTAATGTTGTCTAAATGCTGTGTTTCCATAGAAACTAACATTTGCATAAAAATGTAATTATACCCAAACTCTTCATACTTTTTGTTGATGAATGTACGTGTTTTTATGTGATTTTGTGAAAAATGGTGCAGATTTTGACATGTCACATTTGTATATGAGCTTGATGATGTTTTCTCTATCTTATACTGACTATGTTTCTGCCTGTACCCAGCCTGACAGGGGACCACCAGAGCAACTAGGCTCTTGTGCTTCACTCAGCCCAGCCGGGGCACCTCCCTCTGGGCTCAGACCTCCACACAACTCCGGCCTCACTAACTCCTATGGATCTCTCAAGTGTCATTATGTCCTTTGAGTTATCTTTTCTTTCCCTCTGTGTGCACTGCTCACTGCCTCTAACGTGGAGGCACAGAGCTGTACAAACATGGAGGACAGGATGAGTATTTCATTCACCATGTTTTATCATCACGTTTCTCCTTAATGTGTGCCAACGTGCAATGTTTCCTTATTCACTCTGCTGTTGTGTCTATTATTTATGTCAAATGTGTCATCTGTTTTCACTAATCATTCCAGTGCCTGTGACAGATGGTGACCATAACCATGATGATAACGAATTATGTGCTGCAAACAATGTTTTTGTGTGTGTCTGCTTGATGTCAAGAACTGTGTCTATGTCTGTTACTAGATTTACCAGTAACTTGCCACTAATATGTGTTTTCCTCTGTCCGTCTTTAGTGCCCAGTGATTCCGTGCACAACCTGACTGCCACTAACGCCACTGCCCAGGCCATCCTGGTCACCTGGGACCCCCCTCTGGAGCCCAATGGACGTCTGCATTACCTGCTCACCTTACAGGAAGATGCCCTCCCTCCCAACATGTCCAACCAAGGGCCTCCTTACAAGATCATCAGACAGACCACTACAGACACTGTCTTTCTGTTTACAAAGCTCAGGATATATTTCCCCTATGTGTTCAATGTTACTCCGGCAACACTAGCTGGCATTGCATACAACCACACAAGGACACTGCATCTGAGGACACGTGACGAGGGTAATCTAAAACAGTTCAAAAGTGACATTTTGAGCAGAAAGGACATAAAAGATCACCTTATGATGACCTTATTCACTGCTAAAATATTATGACAACAAATGAAATACTATATTTTTTTCTTTTTAAATACTCACACATTCTCATTTTTTTTTGTTTTATTAGTTCCTTCATCACCTCCAGTACTGGTGTCCACACAAAACCTGTCATCATCTTCTATCGCTGTAGTGTGGCAGCGCCCTCTAGAGGCAAATGGGGAGATAACAGAGTACACCCTTACGCTATCTGGCCCTGGAGGCACCAACACTACATCCACCAATGAAACATCATACAAGTTGACCAACTTACTCCCATACACGGCCTATAACTTATCAATCACCGCAGCGACCCGCAAAGGCAATGGCCCTGCTCTCACGCTGCACCTGCACACAGATGAAGGAGGTGAGAGAGTGTGGCTAACAGGCATCTCCATAAAACACATGATTATAAATGTATGATCCCTGAGCTTTGATCTTAATGAAGCTTTAAAGGTGCAGTGTAGAGCCTATGGCAATAGCCCAGCCAGCTGTACCAATTCTTCCTATTTTTCCAAATAATTAGTCTGGTCTCTGTGGATTTGAGCTACATTTCCAGGGAGCAGTTTCATTCAGTGGTGCAAGATGAAACCAGGTAGACATACAACTGAAGGAAATCGCAGAAAGTAAGATGTTTGTGTTAGAATAAATTTAATTTGGCAAGGATCTTTGGGATGAAAACACTAAATTGCTAATTAAACCACGTGGAGCACCAAATGTGGGGGTATCTTTGAACTTTGAAATCAGTTTCCCTGTAGATATACACATCTAGTATTGTTGGGTTTTAGATAACATCACAACATTTTATGGACGAAAAATATTTAATACAGACTGGAGCAGCTATAATTGATGATGGTGAAAGTGCAGATTTTGGTTGTCCATTCACTAGTCAATGTTAGTGATGTATTATTCGTATGAGTAATGGTATTTCTTATGAGAATACACTGTTATGTATATTTGTCTTAAAAATACTGGCTTTCATTGCCCGTTGTTTTTAGTTGTGTGGGCGGTCATTATGTGGGGAAAAAAAAATCTATACACACTTAATTCATGCATTTTTGTATCTAAAAAATCTATTAAAAATATAATTATTAATTATTCTAAAATCCTTCAAAAAATTATTGATATCTTGGATGTAAGCTTCATTACAGGGGATATGGAATACAGTGTATTTCCTGTGAAAACCTGACAAATGAATAAAATGCTAAGGTCTCAGTTAAAAAAAGCTAAAACAGAAGCATGTTTTTTCAGGTTGGAGGTGTTTAGTGGACTTTTTATTTTACACATTTACACACATCTGACCTGGAGGAGGGCCTCCAGGTCCTGGTTTTCATGGAAATGTTATTCCTTTGGCTACAATCCAAATACAAAGAAAGTTACATATTGCACTTTCAAGCAGAGCCCTGAAATCCAGAATGTGAGAAAGACACAGAACCATGTATATAAAAGAAAAAAACAACATATTGATGAATATCTTTGTAATCCTGTTGTACCCCCAGGACCCATGTCCCCTCCGCGTAACCTGACCATATACAACTACACAGCAGTGTCGGTGTGGCTGAGCTGGGAGCCCGCCCTGGAGCCCAATGGGGTGGTGACGCACTACGGCTTCAGGATCCTGGAGCTCATCACACAGACGGTCACACTCCAGGTGCTGCTAATTTCACAGCCCGAAAGTCCACAGCCCCCTCCCCAAAAATACACCCCAGCATGCCACTAAGTACCCTCACACTGTTATATTTACTCCAATTTCACAGACCGCAAAGCACAACAAACATGATATCTACACACTCAAATGCACAGAGTCAAAGCAGTGTCAAAGCAGTGTTATTCCCTCCACTAGATGAAGTAACCTTCTCATATTTACTGTTTGTGTGTAGAATTCTTCAGGTCCATCCACTATGGAGTATCTGTCCGGGTTCCGGCCCCACAGCTCCTATGAGATAAGCGTGTGCAGCTATACACGCGTGGGCCACGGAAACCAGTTTAGCAGCCCGGTCACCTTCACTACCAATGAGTCAGGTTTGTGCTGTTACACACAAGCTCCCACAATATTCACACATATAACATCACATTACCAAGATACAGCTTTGTGTTATCTTGATATCTACAAATGTGTCACATTTTAGAGAGAGAATAATAAGATGAATGGATTATGATGGTATTTGATGAAATATAATTTGAATTCTTAATCAAATATTTAAATGTTCCACACTATCCAAGGATTTCAAAATGAGGAAAAGTATACAGTACTGTTATATTAATATTATATCTTTTGGTCAACCTTCCTCAATATAGCACCTTATAACAGGTCCTATAAAGGTCTTATAAAAGGTCATATATCAGCAAAATTTACTCTTTGAGATCTAACATATGTTCCCATTAATTTAGCAAAAATACACGTTTTGTTTAATTTGTGCATGTTTATATAACCCTGTATTATTAGATTGTCTATATCGACAAATGTCAAAATTCTCTGTTCCACCTGGTGATGTCATGGAGCTTTTTTTTCCAAATTAACAGCTATATTTTACCTTTTGCTCAGTAGAGATTGTCTTTTCCAGGGCTGAAATCATTCAAACGTATACAGCTAAAAACACAGTGCAGCAGTTCATGTTTTGCCACATGACATCACAATGTGGAACAGGGTGTTTTCTGTTTGAGGAAAGAACTCAGACTAACTACTGTATGCAGAGTTTGTGTGTTAAACATGTATGAATAAAACAAAACACAACTCTGGGTATGTTTTTATAAGAAGGAAACAACATTATATCAGAAAATACCAGAAAATACCATAATACCAGCTCTTTAATGGTAATTAAAGTTGCATAATTTCAGCCACTGTTACTGTGTGAATGGAGCAGGGGGATTTCAGGCTGACTAAACAAGAACTGATGGACTATGGGGGCTTAATTCTCATGTGAAAAACCTATTATACCTATTATCTAAACCTAACATGATAAAGCTGGTGATAAAGTAAGTATCCTCTGTTATCATAAAATTTCATTCCAAATTCAACCCTGTCTCTTCGCTTCCCATTTTCTTAAAATGTAAATGCGAGTAACCTTGAGCGTATTTAAGTGCAGAATAAAGATGAGCTCAACGTCCAAATGCCTTCTGAAATCCTTGTAATTGTGTGCGCAGTGTCTGACGCAGTGAATAATCTGTTGTGCGCTGGAGTGAGCTGGGACTCGGTCTACTTAAGGTGGGATAGCCCGGACAACCCCAACGGCCAGATCCTGTTTTATGAGATCACAGTGGAGGTGAACGCAGAGAGGCTTCACCATCAGGCACATACAGCAGACTACACCGTCTCAGGCCTGGCCCCGGAGCAGCACTACACTCTGACTGTGACTGCGGTCAATTCTGCAGGGCCTGGAGAAGTAGTGAACTGTACCACCAGCACGCTGTCCGAGTCAGGTAAAACACAGAGCCAATCAGAATCAACATTTTATTACAGACGTGAAGTTTTGTTATGTCTCATCTGATGGTGCATGGTAACTTCATCATGGATAGCTGAAAATGTAAATAGTAACATTTAAAACTTACTATAGATATTAAGGAATAGACTCACTACTGAATAATAATTTTGATACCATGATCATATTAAAAAAAGACTCTTTATTTGGACAATAGAATGGCATTTTCAGCATTAAATACTATTTTCTTTTATCTTACCACATGATCTTGTAAATGTGTAATCCCACAATGATCCATATTGGTTCCATAGTGGTTCATGGGCGTGTACTAGTCTAGTTTTATGGTACTTTTCTTCTACTTCTTCTACGTCATTCTAAAGCTATTCATAAGCTTAATTTCTGTCCTTTGAATGTGACCAATACTAGTTTTAAGATCAATTACTATCTGAATTACTCTTGACAACCCTCGTATAAAGATGCACTATGTAACTTTCTGGTGGGTTCGACACCTTTTTTTCCCCATGGAGATGTATGTTTCACGGTAAGGCATTAAACTTGTACATCTTCATGGAGTCAAGCAGATGACATCCCCAGTCTAAGAAACAGGTCTGATCTGGGAAGCATGTGTGTGTTTCACTGTTTTTAGAATTCAAAATACCAACAATTGAATAAACGTACCATGCCACATTCCAGCCAAAGCAATTGCAACTTCACAGAGACAAAAAAAGTGCCGTACTCTCCACCAGAAAAGTTACATATTGCACATTTTTATGATTTATTTAGCAGTGATATTAACAGTTAACATGGTTGCAAATGTACCAGAGACAGTAGTCCTTGGACAGATGCTCTGAGCTAGTCTGTGTTTTCCTCTTAATAGAAATCCTCTCAGACCTTAGAGCCTACTTTGCGTAATCTATTTGAAGTAATTTGAACTGTGTTTAATATCATTGTTTTCCCACAGTCCCAGCTGCCCCTCTCAGCCTCATCATCACGGGAGCCACAGCGAACAACATGACTCTGGAGTGGTCCCCTCCGCTGTCCGTCCCCGGCCTGCTCAGACAGTACCGAATAATTGCACAGCTGCTGTCCGCTGTTTGTGCATCGTCCCCCGCTATTACAGATGACAGTCCGGACTGTGTCGACGACAGCTTCATGTTGTCCCTTAATGTGTCCAATGGTACTACAGAGCAGTCCAGCTTCACAGTGCAGGCCCTGTCTAAATACAGGTCCTACCGCTTCAGAGTGGCTGCGGTCACTAACGCTGGAGTAGGGGAATACACTCCCTGGGTGTACGGCCGGACCCTGGCAGGAGGTAACGCTTTTCAGTGCAACTCAAACTATAACATATGATGCAATATATTTCCAAAAACTTAAAAGGGTTGTACCTGATTTGACTTTATTTTGGTCAGCGTTAAAACTGTAAAATAGAATTGATTAATTTTACATTTTCTCCTGTAATAAATAACACATAAGATACTGAGAAGGTCACTGTTTTCTGTCCACTCAGGCACATTGTTATTAAGAATCATGGGAAACCAACTGCCTGACACTTTCCCATACATTTGATTCTCTGTCATTTTCAGAGTGACAAAAAGCACATTTTTGGCCTTTTTTGTTGCATTTTTATTTGATAGTTTTGACACCACTGATTACCTCCCCAGCCTGTAGGCTAGATTAGAGACTATTTGAAATGAATATTAATGTTGGTGAGGATGTTATTTGTACTGACAGCCCACTAACACAAACACAAATCAAAAGCAAATATTACATAACTTCCTTCTGTAGATCCCGATGCTCCGCCTCGTGACCTCCGGGTGACCTCCACTGCCACCAGTCTACATGTGATGTGGGAGGAGCCAGCTGTTCTCTCTGGACCGACCAAATATCTAGTTCAGGTGGGTTTACTGTTTTTTCTGCACATGTATCCACATATGCATGTATACAGATACAGCCAGAGGTGGGTAGTACTCAGCTACATTTACTTTACTTTTCTAGCAGCATATTTTCACTTCTACTTAGTGATATATTTGAGTGAATTGACAGTACTACAAGTGACAAAAGCTTTATGTTGACAATATGAAATTATTTGAACATATATATTTTTACACTGCTTCTTCAGATATTTATAATTTTTGTGTCTATCCCATAAAAATACAGGATTTTCTGCTTTATTTAATCAAAATTTTGTCCTTCCATTAAGGCTACTTCAATTTATTATACATTATTAAGCAAATGCTACATCAAGGGAGTTACTCTTTCAGTTCAGTTACTCTTACTTTAGTAGTAATTTTATCAAATACTTGTCTATGCACCTCTGGATATATTTTCCTCCTACATGTGCTGTGCTTGTAGGTGGAGGGCCCTGGGGTGAACTTCTCCCTGGTGCAGGGCCTAGGAGAGAAGAATAACCTGCTTGTGTCTAACCTGACGGCTTTCTCCACTTACTTCGTGACTGTCATTGCCTTCACCGGCCCAGTCCAGTCTGCAGCCATTGACGGAAAGGCCATTGGTCCTCTCGTGTTTCACACCTTAGAGGAGGGTATGCACACGGCTTGTATATTTAAATGTGAGGTTTGTAGTTTTAGTGGTGTCTTGTGTGATTCATTATTTTTCAGTTTCATTGCACTTCAAAAGTTTACACTTAGGAGAGGAGGAGGTGGAGAGTCAACTGCTCGATTTGATGGAAATAGAAACTTAAAATCATACATTTGAACAATTTCCATGGTTATAGATTTGCATTAATAGCTCAAAAGTAGCTCAGATACTGATGTGATTAAGTTGTACAAAATATAAAAAATTCTTCTGAAATGCAGCTATAAGACAGTTGCTGAATTTCTCTTTTTATATAAAAGATTATATTAAATCCTAGTGTATGATCTACCAACAGAGCCAAAGAGCCCTCCAACCAATGTAACAGTCACAGTTATCCCAGAGGAGGTGAACCGAGTGCGGGTGAGCTTCTCTCCTCCAGAAGAGCCTAATGGAAACATCACAGCCTATTATGTGTACATCTACCAAGGACAGGAGATAGTGAAAAACATCAGCCTCACTGCTGTCCACTCTGAGGAGAACCAGCTGACAGCCGTGATCGACGGTCTGAAGGGAGGACACAACTACACCATACAGGTACAGACACAACACTGCTGCTATGGGCTTAACTATTCCAGATAGGATTATTCAGATCACAAATATCACAAGAACTAAGACTGTTACGATACATACGACTAGTATGGCAAGTTATTGTTCAACACATGATAGAATTAGATTAGAACAATTGTGGTGACATCTTGTACATTTTTTTCTATATGGTGAGATTTGAGCTGTAGAAGGTTGACTTTTATGGCATTAGTGTTTTAGTATGTTTATTTGTTTTATGTCATGTTTTAAAGTTATTGTATATTTAAAATAGTTTTTGTGTTTAATCATGTAGCCTAGTTTCAATATTATCATTTATTGTCTATATTTTCTTCATTTATATATTGCACTTGAGTTGTCAAAAAGTAATGAAAGGTACTAATCCATATTACAACTAGTATCAAAACTAGATACTCATTTGAGCTGGTATCAATACTAAAACATTCACATTCACAGGACAGAAATGAACCTTTCCTGAATAGCTTTTAAATTATCTTGAGCTGTGTCAGAACCATAGACCGTATAAAACCACATAAGAAGAAATTCCGATGATTTTATTACATTTTATTGTCTAAATAATGAGTTTTTATTATCATTGTGGTATTAGAATCTGTACTGCGTAGAGTTTAAACTTTAAAAATTACTATATTGCACTTGAAAATTTGTTATCATAACTGGTTTAGTAAGAAGTGAAAAATAGTTTAACCCATCTAACCCTCTGAAACAAAATTAATTCAGTTCAATCTATACTAAAAAAAAGTAAAACTATGTATAGAGCTCTTTATCTGTTAACTTGGCTTTCTCATTCAAAAAGGGTTGGTGATTTATTAGGCAAAGTGAATGAAATAATGAAGGATTTCATCATTGTTTGGTTGTGGGGTAGGTAATTCTGAATAATTGTACCACGAAAATCTGACATTGTAAAAGTTTTCTGGCCTTGAACACGCTGCTGTGTTTTGTCCAATTTATTTAAATGTCCTGAGGTAAACTCTCAGAGTAAATACCTCCACAAAAAAGCTTTACATGTCTCCACAAAAATATGTTTTTTTACTAATACTTCACCCAGTGGAAAAATGTCACCACAAGCATAAAAGTGGCATTTCTGTGATGAATTACACACAAACAGAGTGTCATCTTGGCCTTAAAGTCATTATGGTGCTTTACTCTGTGAAGTTACAGGAAATTCTTATCAAAATGATGGTGACATTTACGTGGTTATACTGAGGTGCTTTGGTAAATGTCAGAAACACTCATGACAGTTTCAAATCCTGTCTGTCTGATTGTAGATCTCAGCGAGGAATGGAGCTGGCAGGAGCCCCCCCAGCCCCCACGTCCAGATAACTACAGCCATCAAAGGTACAATAGTGCACTTACCGCTTAGGGCACGAGAGAGTGTAGGAGAGAAAGGAGATGATTAGCAGTGTAAAAATGATGCGTAAGCCTAAAGTGCAAGTGCAGTGTGGGTGTCTGCTGCAGACCACATAACCCGTCACTCATTTCCTCCGCTCTCTCACGTGTGGTCATCCCAGCTCCGTCCAAACCCACCCAGATACCCCAGGCGATGCTGGGCCACCGAGGGGTTGCCATGGTAACCCACAGGAGTATCGCCATCCACATGCCTGCCTGTTTCTATAGTGACGACAACGGACCAATCGCGAGAATCCAGGTCATCGTGGCCGAGTCAGGGGGTAAGACTCTTTGGAATATATCATTAAAGGAAAGAATTACACTTTGTAATTACTCTTAAATAAAATTCTACTTATAATACATATTTTAAACACATATTGAGCAATATGATTTTAAATATTATTATATTAAGTCTATTCTAAACGACAGTATTGGTACTAATTATATATGACAACCATGGACCTCTCAGGTTGCAAAGGAAACTGCAGTATTTGTTAGTTTAAATTTGATCATTTAATCATCTTGATCAAACTTGAATAATAACTAAAATAGTTTTAAACAGAACTGGAACACAGGTCAGAATTTCCTGTGGGAAATTTCTGTTTAACCATCAGATTGCAGATTTGTTGACCTGATTTATGGTTAATATCTCTGTAGTTACTCAGCCTAACAACAGGGGGAAAAACTGTTACAAGCTTCAGCATCTTCTCTGTTTAAATAACCAAATATCTTCAGAAAGTGTCCCCATTATTTCAGCCAAAAAGCACGATTGTTGTCAGTTGAAAAGACTAAGACATGAGATAAATATGCCAACAGTTCAACATTTATGGATTTTGAATTTCTGTATTTCATTCAAAAGCAGTAAATGTCTCCTAGAGTTATATGAGCATCATCAAGCATTAGCAATAACAGCACTTTGTAAACCACAAATTCCTGTCTAATTTTTGTTTCACATTTCGACAGTAAAAGATGCTGAGAACGTGACCAACTGGCGAGCCGCCTTCTCCCGGTCTCCTGCACCTTATATCACAGACAGGGGCTTTCCCAATCCACCCTGTGAGGAGCCAGACTCAGACCCTGAACCCAACCCGAGGATAGGCCAGCACCTCCTATGGGGGGACAAGCCTCCTTTGGCACCGCCCAATGTGACGGGGGTATATGTGATCGGACAGAGGGACGACTGCCTGAACGAGACAGACACCTACTGTAATGGGCCACTGAAGCCTAATACTGTTTATGTGTAAGTGCCTGAACCATGAGTGAAAAACATGTGCCAGAATGAACCGTTTGCCCCTTAAGACTGCACTTGTTCCCATATGGTTCAACTGTGTTTCCTTATAGTTTTCATACAACAAAAACAGCTTTACAGTCAGTTTATAACCAAAAACCAAAAGTCCCGATTTCAATTTACTGTATGAAGTTAAAATAAAAAGTTGTGCATGTTTGTATTGCCTTAAAAATGTGAATTAGATCGTTTTAGACAATTTGCAGTAGTCCAAAGTTACTCCTCACTTACCTTATGCATTCTGAACACCCAAATTTATTCACCAATATGAGTTCATAAGAGCTTTTCACAGCCCTCAGAGACAAGTGTGGAGTTTTGCCTTGACTTTAAAGCACTTGAATGCTTAAACGCACTTCCTGATTATCAGACAGTAAAATGCTTTCTAATTAAATGCAGGCAGCACACAACTCTTTTGACCTGAAGAGCTGCTTATACAATATGTGCTGTTTGTACTGGAGCAAGACCTATTTTGCTCAAATACATGGGGAAAAATCTGGTGCAGTGCATTTAAATAAAAATCCAGTATAAGCCTTTTAATATAGATGGTGAAGAGAAGATGGAGAGGCTGAGGAGACTAAGCCCTCTGCTGCTGAAGAGGAGCTGGAGTGAAGGAGGGGTGAAGAAAGTCGGCTTACTCTGTCTCAAAAACATACTTCTGAAAGCCTTAACCTCTTGTTTTCTTGGTATCCAACTCACAGAAGAGAGACACAAGTTGAGAGAGAAGAGAGACAAGTTGTATCATTTGTGAGATTTAAGGCAAAGGCAGAATATTTAGAGATTTGCAAAGGGTATAGAGTATGCAGTTGTATGTATGGCTTGTGAGATGATTGGTTTACAGTTAAAAGTACCAGTTAAAAGGAAAGGCAGTCGTCCTGGTTGAAACATAAATAATGTATTAGTTTCATTTATCTTTCTAAAGTAACAGTTTCTGTGTTTTTCCATGGCAACCAGGTTTAAATTCCGAGCCACCAACATCAAGGGCGAGTACACAGACTCAGAATACTCAGAACACATCAAAACCAACGGTATGATGATTCTCATTTTGTGCATAATTGGCTCAGCTGTGTATGCGATGTGATTTGTGTTGTGGTGCCTCTTACAGCAAACGGGCTGTTAACCAGAGACGAGCAGATCATCCTGGGAGTGCTCCTGTCCTTTTTCCTGGCGCTGTTGTTGATAATCATCATCTGCTGCTCTGTCAAGTAAGATGCACCTAGAATCCAATGGTTCATTATCAGGAATCAGAGGTTGTGCATATCAATTATAGTCAGTGAGCAGCACCCGTGTGAATGAGGCTCATCACGTTCACATTACACTGGCTCCTGGATGTGCAGCAGTTTGTCCATTATCTCTCTGACAAAAAAAAAATTGAAGCACTAAAATGCCACAAAGCTGCAAATTAACCTAGTTTGCTCTAAAATTGCCAAAAAGAACTAGTAGGAAGAGTAGATATGCATTAAAACACCGTGTGTCATGGATAGTAGTTACAACATGGCTGATTAGCCTTTTAACTTCTAACTCTTAATATTTGAATTTATAAAAAATCCTACAGGAAAGAGGGATAGGAAATTAACTTTGACAACTGGAGTAGGCTTCAAAGTGGTCAGGACTGTTGAGCTCTATTGCGTCACTGAGCAACACACTTCAACAACAGTGTCTCTGCCTATAAAATGTGAATGTGGTTCTGAGTGAATACTTAATGCTCTAAACTGTAGAGCAGATAGACAAGTGCTTTCCGTGCCTTATTCTGAAAGTAAAGTTGTCCTGGTAACTGTGCTGTTCCCATCCAGGCTCCACCAGCACAAGAAAGAAGGAGGCACTTATTCCCCCCGAGAGGCGGAGATCATAGAGACCAAGTGTAAGCTGGACCAGCTGATTGCCATCGCAGACATGGAGCTCAAGCAGGAGAAAATCAACCGGTCAGTCACTCTGTCCTCTGCATAAACACTATGTCTTATCTGCACTACGCTCTACTATTTCAGTGCACAATTAGACAGTTTGGATTAAAAATGGGAAATAATATTATAAGGGTGCAATTTGTAACTTTTTTGGTGGTGTATATTTATATATAGGAAGGAATAACATTTCCATTGAGACAAGCAGGTAATGGACCCTCCACCAGAAAAGTTACATAGTGCAATTTAAAGTGCATATGACAGTTTTTTATGATTATATTTAAGAATTGTTTTTTTAAAGACTATTTTAAAGTTTGTTTTTTTTTTTTTTTATTCAAGTGAAGTTTATAATTCTACTTCCTGGTCAGACAAGGGCAACACATATGAGATACTCAGAGCATCTGAGCTCTGAGTATTTACACAGAAACACAAGTTACATACATATCAAAGCAGAGTAATTTTTGTTTCACAGGTTTGTGCTAATAAACTTAAGACAACACAGAGTTTCCTGTGGGATGGGGGCAGTTGTGTCTGCAGAGCCTGTGCACATGCTAATGACATGCTAAGGTTTGATCTCAGATAGAAATTACATTCATTTACACAAAGAAAGATTCAGAGAAATATTTCCACAATATAAATATCCATCACACCTGATATAAAACTTTGATGAATAATATTTACAGGTATTTTCCCACCAAACCAAGTAAAAATGATAAAAACATGAAAAAATGTCATATGTACACAGAAAGTCAAAAAGTCAAAGCTGAATAAGTGATGATCTTCCACTGAATCCCTCCAATGTGCTTGTGCAGTTAAAGTTTCTTCCTTGTCCTCTTACTCCTCACCTCCCCGTGTATCCAAACAGCAGTAGCAGCGTGCACGGGGCGTTCACTACTAGACTCTAATGCTTTATTTAGTGCATTGAGACAAGACTTTAAATCTGAGCCGACCAGACAAAAAAGATCTTCGCTACTGCTGATGTGAGATCCTGTCAACAGCAGAACTCCAGCAAGTGTGGAGCTGCACAGAAGCTAAAACAGGAGGCGTACCGGAGCCTTCCTGACTGTGTATGTGCATCCTCACGCCTGAGTCTCTCTAACCAGACCTGGCAACCTCTCCACAACCTGCTTTTATTCTCTGCGTCCCCCAAAGTACAAAAGAGCTATCAGCAGAGCAGCTTTTACGTCAACTTGTGCATCACTTTGATAATAACACGTATTCTTTTTAACAAGGTATATAATATGCAACTTTTCTGATACGGGGCTCGCCACACGCACAATATGGCAAGAAACGAATCTATCTTCTATTTTCTGTCTTGCCTTTATAAAATTATAGGTGTTTTTGTTGCGAGATTCCATGAAAAAACATGAATTCTAATGTGAATAGGGCAGACTCTCCACGGATCTGACCGGTATTTCAGTCTGGTTGCTTCACCTGCTTATTTATTTGCTTTTTTTTACCATTTAATTCAATTTTGCACCAGAAAAAAGTGACATGTTTAACCTTTAAGACAAAGAATGATTCTAATAAGCCTATAAGACTGAAATATACTAACTTTCTGCTTTCTGTGTGGGTGACTGTGGCACCAGAAGTTCACAGGATCAAATTTTATGGGAACAGACTGTCACCCCATCATATTCCCATTGAATCATGCCTCATTGCAACAGGAAGAGCATCTGCCATAAAAGTCAAATCACATTTTAGTAGCTTGTCCATATCTCTGCTCAGACACCTCTCTAATTTATTTCTAAGATGAGTAAATAAGGAGACATTTTTTGGCAAATCTTCAAATCTTGAGCATTCAGACTAAGTTTAGCCCGTGTGTTTTAAAGAGCTAAAACAGTACGGCGTGTCAGGTTTGTTGTCTCGTCTCGGCTCCGAGTGGATCCCTTTATGACGCCTGCGCTGCTCTGCTCCTGCTGTGGCCCAGATAAAAACCAGTTAGGGGAATGCTTAAATAACGGCTCTCTGCTCCCTGTCACACATAAGCCGGTGCACTTTAGCTTGTTCACAGGCCTCTTCTACCTCCAGGTACTCCTCATTCTTTTTCAGGCGCAAAGAGATCTATGTCATTCAGTAAGTCCAGCGGTGTTTGGTGTCACTTGTGTGTGTGTTTGTGTGTGTTCTTTGTAGTAATAAAGATAAGTTAAAGTAAAAGCTTTAACTTGGCTTTTGGAAAATACTTTATCTATGTCTTAAACAGTTTGCAGTGGTTCAAAGTTATTCTTCACTTTATGTATTCCTAACATCCTAAATACTCACGTGGATGAGTTTATAAGCACCAGTGTGGAGTTTAGTCATGACGTTAAAACTGACAACAACTAGCATGCTAACGTCCTGATTATTTGAACATTAAAAGCTTTATAATTCGGTGCAGACAGTACACAGTGGAGTTATTTTGACCTTAAGAGCTGCTTAGTCAATATAAACTTGGGGCAAGACACATTTTGCTTGAATACTTGGAAAAAACTGGGTACTGGGTAACTTTACAACTTCAAATAATTTAGATACTATAAGGGTGGATGTGCTATTTCAATTTAATTTACAATGAATCCTTGGGTTGCATGTTGGATGCCCTCTACTGGCAGCAGTGGAGAATGATGCGCTGTAGTTTATTGCATGGACACAAGAACCGGCTGTTCACTGAGTTAAGGCAATTTAGCAATATAGGAATGTGACCAGAATGAATCCAACAATAGTGTATGGATTTTAAAGCATTCAGGAGAAATTCCTTCATACGTAGCTTTCTGTGAATGAAAATGTCAAGTAAAAGTACTTCAAGCAGGTACAGTTACAGCAATATGCTGATAAAACTGGAGTTATGATCTGAACTCTACAACATTCTGCTACTTGTAAAATCATCATATTGTGATTCAGTGTTCTCTGTTTTATGCAAATCCAAACTCAAACACTTTTTTTCTCCACTTACTCCTCAGCTTGGTCAGCTTCGGTCTAACTTGTGCTGAGTAATAGGTGATTTTAACCAATCTCAGAAAAGTCTGGACTTTCAGAAACAACAAATGACTCTTAAAGGGACTGGTCTTATACCTGACGATTCAGATCAGAGAGAGTCGTTTTAGGTTTAAACCAACTGGATTTCAGCATTGACTGGTAACTGGCAACCCAAATAAGAAACATGAGGCTCATTCTGCTCTCTTATTTAATAATCATCTTGAGAACCAAAACACCAAACAAAGACCTTGCCCAATGTTTTTTATAATTAGGAATAAATCAGCATTACAATTATTATCAGAAAAAATATATTTGATTTGAACATGTCCACCTCAGATTTGGGGATGCAGATAGGTCATGTTTATGGAATTTAAAATCAAAATGCACAAATAAAATATAAAGATACTTGTCTACTTGAATCGTGATAAAACAGAAAAAAATGTTATTGATTTTATTTCTCTTTTTAATGATATATCACCAATAAAGTAGTTGCATAATCTCCCCATTCTTCCTGCATGAGAGTGACGTGGTGTTTGCCTGCTCTGCTCCTGCTCCCCCTCACTTCCAGTTTGTTTACCTACTCAGCCCTTTTCAAATTGCTTTACCGGCCCAGTGCTATTCAGGGGCACAAATAGCCGACTTTATCAGCATCTGGGGATCTGCGCCGCTTTAAGTCCTGCAAGCCAATCCCAAAGCCTGCTCCAGATCATCGCATAGTCCTTTAGAATCCTTCTAATCAGGGGAGGTTTGATTCTGCGAGCTCTGATCTTCTGTCTGGTGGTTATCTGATTAATGCTGCACTGTGATCGCACGAGAGTTGTCACAATGCGAGAATTTCAAGCTCAATTTTGATACTAAGGAATAGACTTGATACTCAATACCAATATTAAAAACAATTTCTTTAGCCAATAGAATGTGATTTTCAGCATTAAAGGTGCAACTTTTCTGGATATGTTATTGCTCTGCCTGGAATGTTCCATAGTATGACATTTAATTTTTCCAGTTGCAGGAGGTTTTATAGCTCATAAATATCTAGAAAAACAGGCATTCTGACTCTGAGCGAAATTGCTTCACAGATCTGACATGTAACTCGTCTGATTTGGTCGTCATGAAGACAGAAAGGTTTAATGCCATACTGGGAAACGTTCCAGACAAAGCAATAACATCTCCATGAAGAAAAGCATTTGACGGACCCTTCACCAGAAAGGTTACACAATGCACCTTTAAGTTCTAGTACTTTTTTATATCAGGCGTAGGTTCAATAGTGATCCCTGGGTGTGTACCAGTCTTATCTGGTCCTCTAAATCTATTAAGGAAAGGTTCATTTTTGTCTCGTGAATGATACATTTTTAGTATTGATACAAGCTCATATAGTATCTAAGTATCTAACTTTGGTACTGGATTTAGTGCCTGATTTTCAATACTTTTAACAAACCTATATCACGCTGTTAATTTTCACGTTACCTGTTTTTGTCCAGGCTTCTCAGCTACAGGAAATCCCTCAAGTAAGTCCAAAATCAAGCAAATATTGAGAACATGTTCTCAAATGATGCTTTCTATCTCAAAGTAAATGTGTGTCTTGTGTTGCTTTTCCAGGCCTGTCAATAAGAAGTCCTTTCTGCAGCATGTGGAGGATCTGTGTAGCAATGACAATGCCAAGTTTCAGGAGGAGTTCTCGGTAAGCAGAGTTAACCAGGTGCTCATGTAACATTTTGGTTGGGGCTCTGTCATCTGCTTGTTTTTATGGATATGTCATTGCTTTGTTGAATGACTGAAAATGCCAAGAAAAACATGCATTCTGACTGTGAAAAAACTTGGCTCTCCACAGATCTGACCTGTTTTCCCCATAAAAATAGAAAGGTTTAATATCATACTGTTAAACATTTCTGACAAAGCAATAACATCTCCACCGTGAAAAGCATTTTACAGGCCCTCCACCAGAAAAGTCACACTATGCATCTTTAAGTAATTTCCATTTAATATATACTCCAAAAAAGTACAATTAATGTAAAGTCTGTTTATTTCACCTCATCTTTACTTTATCATTCAGTAAGCTTGATTTCATGAACCAGGTCACAGACTCTAATGTGTTAGATAGCAGAAATGGAAAAAAATTTCAATTTGGATTTGTTGGTTATGGAGTCAATAATCGTGAATAATCTTTAAACTGCGGTGTTTTTTCTCACAATAATAAAATGTGATATGTGACATCCCTATATACATGTATGGGCTTTTCACAGGCCCTGCCAAAGCTGCTGCAGGACCTGGCAACCTCAGACGCAGACATGCCCTGCAACAGAACCAAGAACCGCTTCCCCAACATCAAACCATGTGAGTACGACTACACACAGGAGCAAACAGGCGCAAACAGGGCCTGGGGGAAGAGGCAGGGCAGGGCACGCTGTCTAACTTGGTGGAGGGTTTGCCACCTACTTGCCATGGTCATAATATGGCTTATAGACTATTCCACGTACAGAACCAAATTACAGGTCAGATCTGTGAAGATACAGGCCCACTGACAGTAAAAATGTACGTTTTTCAATGTATGTATATTAGCAATAAAACACTTATAGATACATTTATATTTATTGCCATAGTGTGGGAACATTTCAGGCAAACACATAACATCTCCATGGAGACAAGAATGTGGCAGACCTGTCTTGAGAGAGGTTACACAGTGCACCTTTAAGCAATTGCCTCGATGTAATAGATATGTGACAAAATGAAAACAGTAGGTGTAGAAAGGCTTTTCAGAGGATCCCTCTCTAGGTAACAGAGCTACCACAGCATTGGGAGCGCTTCCTTATTTGATTTGTGCCTCCACAGTGTCAGTATGGCACACAGTGAGCATTACAAAAGGCACTTGTGTTGGAGCAGCATCTTTTCTACATTGTGATTCCTGTTCTGTGCCTAGATAATAACAACCGAGTGAAGCTGCTCTCCCAGCCAGGCTCAGACGGCTCCGACTACATCAATGCCAGCTTTGTCTCTGTGAGTGCCACGGCATCAGCGCTTTTTAACTCAGCAACACAGTCACTAAACTCTGGGGCTTTTCAGGGCTATCTGTGTCCCAACGAGTTCATTGCCACCCAAGGGCCCCTTCCTGGCACTGTGGCCGCCTTCTGGAGGATGATCTGGGAGACAGGCACCCGCACCATCGTCATGCTCACCCAGTGCTTTGAGAAAGGCCGTGTGCGTACTAATGATGACATTCCCATAAATCATGTGTTAATGTGTAACGCTGAGTAGACAGGCCTGCATGCGTGTGCTTTGGGCTCATTAGAACATCCCAGCAGCTTCTTCTCATCAGCTGTCTGACTGTGTGTGTTCTGTGTGTGTTGTGTTTGTGTGCGCTGGGACATTGCAGATCCGCTGTCATAAGTACTGGCCCGAGGATGATAAGCCAATGTCCGTGTTCAGTGACATTCTTGTGTCCAAAGTGTCTGAGGAGGTGTTCCCGGACTGGACTGTCCGGACACTGCGAGTGGAGCGGGTGAGGACACACACACACACACACACGCACACACACACACTGCGCTGCATCTGACAGGAAATCAATAACACAAACGTATGCTTTAATCACACATCATACAGTGCTTTCAAAGTCTAAGTTCTAATGTTTTAGAAAAGAAATAGAAGCTATGCTAAGTTCACCACCAGTGCACTGTGACTGCCAGACCATTAAGCATTTGAGCATTTGCTGAAAAATATTCAAATTAATTGGAGAGGAAGTCATTTCGCCAATGTTAATGATGAGGCATGTAAATCTTTGGGTGTCCAGAAAAGTGCAATGTAAATAAAATGTATTATTATGTATTATTATGTATGCATTATTATTGTCTGCACTCCACAATCAAAAAATACTATCATCTTTAAGGAGGCCACACGAGTATTAGACTTGCATTAGACTACATTTTCACACAAATACACACTCTTGACTCACCCAAGAAACACAGGCGAAAGCTTTTTGAATTAAAAGTTTTAACATAGAACTTGTAGTTGTGGGAAATGTGTCCAATTCTCAATAAACAATTCTCAATCAATAAACAAACTGCACAAAGGAATCTGTCAGCATTGTGAGGCTTCAGGTTCTTTAAAGAGCCATACCCATATGTACTGTACTATAACCCTGTATATAAGAGCTTCTGTTCTCCTGTGTAGCATGGACACTACATCCTGGTGCGTCACTTTAACTACACGTCATGGCCGGAGCATGGCGTCCCAGAGTCCTGCACCACACTCATCAAGTTTGTGCGAGCCGTGCGCACTCACAGACTGGAGACCAGTACTATAGTGGTCCACTGCAGGTAAGCCCCGCCCAGCTCCTGTCGGTCATTATAGCACAGGGATCCTTGTGACTAACAGTGATGTGTGCAGCGCTGGGGTGGGCAGGACCGGCGTGTTCATTGCCCTGGATCACCTGATTCAGCACGTAAGGGACCATGACTTTGTGGACATCTATGGGCTGGTAGCTGAGCTGCGCAGTGAGCGCATGTGCATGGTCCAGAACCTGGTGAGTGCACTTTTAAACATCCTGGAGTGAACATGTGCCAAACACAGGTAGATTTCACTCCACGCTGCCAGCAGGCTCAGATGTAGTAGTTTATTTAGTTTGGCTTTTTTGGGTGATTTTCAACATAATAATATTACATTAGATTTTCAACCACATGCTGCTTGTTATATTTGAAATGAAATAGTAAAATACGTGTGAAGGTGTTTTTTAAGTGTTTGGAAGAAATGGAACTGTTGTCATAGCAACAATCTAAAACAAAGCCTTTAACCTGGCAAATGTCCTCAAAATAGATTGCTTAACAGGAAATTGAAATTGATAGATTTTTCACTTTTCTGCTGAAGGACGTCTCACACAATATACATAATGCAGCTTTTATGGTACAATTTCAATAGCTATTACTATACAAGTGTAATTTTAGCGTCACTTGATATATTGTCATAAACAACTGTGTAAAATGTAAAATGTAGAGCTAAAAACACACACAAGTTTGTAGAATCATGTGATTATGAGGACATGAGTAGAGTCATGTCTCACTCGTGGCTGTGGAGTGTCCTACTTGTTCCTGGTGTCCCGCTGTGATCCTGCTCCCATGTGGAAGAGTTTGGAAAATTCTCTTTGTGACAAAGGGAATGATGTGACTGTCAATCAGAGACACTCGCTGACCAGGTTTCCCCATTCTGAGTGTGACAGCAGTCTGAGCTCTCCTCATACCTGAAGAGTGTTTGCTTTATTTTCCTCTGCAGTGCAAAGCCACAACTCCCTTTAGTGTGTGCAGATTATACTATGTGTCCCTCATGACATGTTTAATCACTTCTTCATTACAGCACAATAATGAACAACTCCCATGGACGAGCAAAGGAACACAAGAAATATAACAGATTTCAACAAAGGGTAGAGAGGATGATAATATAATAATAGATAACAAGGAGTTTAAAGGGCCGGCCTGCTGGCATTCTGCATTTACATACATGGGAACTACTTATAGACACAGAAAAACTCACCCTTATGTAATTTATTTTAACATTCAATGCTTAGTGTTTTCTCAATTTGAGTTTTTGTTTTAATTGTTTAGAACTGTATTACTATTTTGTTTCCTTTCTGTTATTATAGTTTTATAGTGTAATTTAAGAGGTACTGTGTCTAATTTCCCTTTTGGATCAATAATGTTTATCCAAGTCTAATATTTGTCTCTAAATTCTGCATTGGCCAGCCTAGATCAGGGAATTACACATCATTTAGGTTTCAGACAGCTTAAAAACATTGTATGGGCTTGTAGTGCAGAAGAAGAGAAACTGCGAATTGTGTTATTGTGAATATGCAATTTTGTGGTTGGATAAATACAGCAGGCTTTGGGCTGGGCACCTGTCTCTCTTTTGATTGTCCTACACAGTCATTTAATCCCCCTGTCCTTCTTATTTAGAGAATGTTCCACAGTATGACATTAAACAGATCTTACCTTTATTCAGTTACAGGTGGTTTTATTGCTCAAAAATACCTAGAAAAACAAGCATTCTGACTGTGAACAGGGCTGTATCTTGGTTTGGTTTGGGGACATAGACTGTATAAAAAAGTGGACCAAGCGAGTGTGACGTCACCCATAGCGTTTAGCGTCGCTCAAATGAGGCTCACGATGCTTCACGGTTACAGGAGTGAATCTGGAGCCAGGATCTATGTTATGAATAGGATTTTTTTGACTAACAAAATAGCGAAAAAAAAATTCAGGATCATGTGTCGTGGGTTAATAAGAACATTTTAAGACCAAGATGAAGAGGATCACTGCAGCAGGTACAGAGAGACGAGCCACAAGATCCTAATGTAAGTCAATGGGAGCCAGAGTCAGAAGGAGCCGGAAGAGCCTCCTGGAGCACTTCCTGTTTGGCACGCGACGACTAGCGCGTTAGCTATGTCCATTCATATATACGCTCTATGTTTGGGGAGATAGAAAGGTTTAATGTCATACTGTGAAACATTCCAGACAAAACAATAACATCTTCATGGAGAAAAACGTTTGATGGACCCTCGATCAGAAAAGTTACACAATGCACCTTTAAAGATATGGCTTATAAAAATAAATCTCTATCAGTCATTAGAAAATGAGATTATTAATAAACAATCATAACTTGTAAATGTTTCTTTCCAGGCCCAGTACATCTTTCTACACCAGAGTACGTTAGAGCTCCTGAACAGCAAAGGGAACAGCCAGTCCATCTGGTTTGTGAGCTACTCTGCCCTGGAGAAGACCGACTCCCTGGAGGGCATGGAAGGTAAAGCATCCATCTACAGCACCAAAGACTCACAAATCACACTCACTCTGCTCCCTCTGCTTCCAGGTGACGTGGAGCTGGAGTGGGAGGAGACAACCATGTGAGAAGAGACAACTGAGTGCACCAGAGAAGATCTTTGAACTATGGGCTTTTACAGTCCTCCACGAAAGCCATTTGTCATGTGCTTTTTACTCAACGACATCATGTCACTGCATTTTACAGTGGCTGATGTAAAAAACGCAGTTTGTTTGGGAGCTTTGGACCATCACCTTTGCACTATTCCCTTGTATATAGTATTTTAGTGTGAGCCTGGCCAGTCGGGACTTTATCACTTTTGTAACAGTGTGAAGTGGGGTCTGAAAACTGTCCCCTCCATGGCCTATTCCCATTACTGTATGACATGTGCATTCAAGTTTAATCTACACATTTTTATTTCTGCTATTAACATTCATCAACAGGGAATATAAGACAGCATTTAAGTTATTATTAGTATGACTGGCCAGGCTGTTTTTTACACCTGTGTATGATTTATTCAGCCAAACTGTTTGGATTTTCACTTGTTTTGGCTATTTGTGATTTGATAAACCTGTAAGGCTGAGAATGAAAAATAAAGTGATTCAGTATTTTTTCTAGCTTTGATATCCAGGTGTTGAAAATGTAACAATGCTGCAGCTGGCTTGTGTTTTGTTTAACCCCTTTCTATTATTCAAGGCTTTGCAGTGACCTTGACAAAACTCACCGGAGACCAACGCGTGAGAGTAAAAACTACTTTATTCTTTCATTCTCTTCAAACAAAAAAGCAAAGTTAGAAATATCCATTAATAAACATGTTGATCATTATAAATCTCTTTTTAGAAATCTGATGAGGGTGCAAAGATTACCGACAGTGCTCCACAGTGAGGATGCAGATTGGTGCGTCTCCATGACAACCACGGAGAAGAAGGGGGGGGGCAGGTAGGGGTTGGGCCAAGAAATGAAGCAGGAAGAAGAAACGGAGGAGGAGGAGGAGGCCCAACATGCCATGATGACTGGTACGAACAAATGATAAAACAAAATCTCATGCTATAGGTAATACTACAAGTCATTATTAAAAGACTCTTAAGTGACTCTAAAACCAAGCATATCCTAAAGTGAAGTTAAATTGTTGCTTTGGCTGCTATGTGCACGTCGTGTCCACCCCTTTATTGTAAATGCATGTATATAGTCGCTAATACAGCATAGCCCTTTACTAACAAGTAACGCATCCCTCCTCCCATCATCCCGCAATTATATGACATGGTGGTTTAATGATTAATGCAGATCTGAAATCATATCTGTGTATGTTGCCATGGTAACTGCGGTGTACTCTAGAAAAGCTGCCCGTCTCTCACGCACACACGTAGCAGAAGGATTTTAAGAGAACCCCCTGATTTGCGATGTGAAGAATAATCATAGAACTATATAATAATTACTATATATTCTGTCTTTTTAAACTAGATCTTCTCTGTACAAATACACAGGATACACACAGATGGGCGAACCAATCACTTGTTCAGAATAAATCTCAATTCTCTATGTACAATATATTCCATCATGATGCAAAAAGAGTGTCAGATGATTGGTGGTCCGCTGTACAGAGACACCGGCACGCAAAAGAAACTGCACAGTGACGAAGGAGAGCATAATTCCACAGACATCTTGAGTTTCCCCCTGATTTCACATTCAGTAGAGGAATGCATTGTCTATAAGAGTCGTGTGCAAAGGGGATCAGAGGGGCGACCTCGGTCTACCCTGTCGAAACTAGTTATTTTCATGTTTTGTGGCAGGAATATTTCAAAACCCATATATGAGGAGCAAATGTTCAAAAGGAAAGTAAATCCGCCTTGGTTTAGTCCCTGCTACCTGTGAGAGCGCTGGACACGACAGGGCAGAGGACAGAGAGACCGAGCTTTCCTGAGATGTGAGAGCCAAATAATAAAATGCTGAAAAAAACAAAGCTCCCACACGGTGAGCAAACGAAGCACACACATATGATTGTCTCGAGGATCCCAGGGGAAGGAGTGACATTCGTACGCACTATTCTACACAACAGAAGCCTGCTACAGTGCTCCCACATTTACACAGCACACATGAAAGCTACGGTTGTGTTTGGCCTCAAAATGCACAATAAGAAAAATCATAACGCCCTGTGTGGAGAAGTTGAGATTCCAAACGTGCCAGTGTGCTATCTCCAAGCAGAACTAACTGCAGCTACAGGAGTGACCACAAAACCAAAATAGATCATTTGAGATGCATTCTTGTGAGTGTTTTAGTGTCCCTTTGAAGCTGTTGCAGTCTAAAGCCTGACTCGGCTCCTTGGTTGCGGAGACAAAGCTCACGTTTGAGAGGCGACATTTGAAAATGTAGGGTCGAAGGGTTTAAAGACAGAAGCACATCTCCTCCTGGGCCTATTCTGATGGAAATGGCCTCAGAATCAGTGGTGTTCAAAAACAGCTCCTGTAATGAGGGGCTCCTGTTTGCCTCCTACAGTGTGTCTGTCGCAGACAGGGTAAAGTGCTCTCAGACGATGCTGCGTGAGCCGCTGGAGTTGCGTCGGCGGATCAGAGGCATGGTGTGGTGCAGGGGCATAGGAGAGTCGGGGGGACAGAATTGGTGTGGGTGGTTGTAGGG
>JACN01010785.1:0-15165 GCA_000787155.1 Scartelaos histophorus
GATTATTTTAGGAAGGTGTCGCTATGGTAAGTAGTACAATATACCATAAACATTTTTATTTTTATTTTTTTGTTACTTTATACATTTTACAGAAGACATTAAATATATGAAGTAAGATATATGGAATCATGTACTTAATATATATATTTTCTAGTACATATTTATATTAAAATCCTCAAAATAGTCACTCTTTGTGTTTGAAAGAGAAGGTGTGTCCAAACTTTTGACACATACAGAAAAGTTTGAATGGTCAAAATGACATACTTAAACCAGGATTACAAGACCACATGAACTTTTTTCATTTTATACTTCTTATGTGTATGTTTGCCACAATGTCAGCAGACCCACTTTCCAAAGCAACTGTGGGAAAACGTATGTGTGAATTGTATACAAGGTGGTTATGCAATGTATGTAAAATAACACTCCATATGTGAAGGCGATAATGTTTATTTTTCACTACGATTTCAGACACTTCACACATACAGTGTACACACTGTGTACTTAGATCATTCACAGGAAATGGAATAGTTACTAAGAAGTGATGCTAAATACTAACTTTTTTTTAAATGAACTTTAACGCCCACTCAGCTTCTATTTCTAAACTATATTATAATGTTGTTTTCATCACAAACATATCTGGGATTGTGTTTTGTTTCATTCACACATGTTTACTTAACACACAAACACTGCATCATTAGACTGAGTTCTTCTCTCTAACAGAAAACACTTCCACATTATGATGTCCTGTGGTAATACAGATTTAGGCTTAAACAAACTTTATGGATCCACAAGGGAATTTATTTGGATACAGTAGCTCACACATCACAATATATTATAATAACAAACAGCAAACAGTAGCTAGAGACATCTGTCAAATGAGACATAATTATATCAAAATATATGTACACAGCAAAAAGTGGAGTATTAAAATTTACCCTCACAGAATCAATCAACATTTTTTCAGGGTTTATATGAGTTCAATCTGTTCTAGAGTTAATTTAACATTTTTGGACATATTAAATAACACTAGACTTAAGTTCCTGTTTAACCCCAATATCAATATTAACATTTTGAGAGTAAACGGATAACACTTTGTAGAGATATCCTGATTTAGCTAAACAACACACAGATGTTTTATTTTAATTCATTTACAATGAAATTATGTACAAAATTGCTTCAAACTTGTTTTCTCTCACAGGAGTTTGAAGTGGTGAGTGGGACATGCCAAATTAACCCTAAGGGAAGTTGAATTAACTTCTTAACATCTCTATCAACTCTGGCAAATAACTCCAACTCAAACCTCCATTTAACTTTCACATTGTTAAAATAACACTTTTTGGGTTATAAACAACTCTGGAATATTTTACCCTGAAATTGTAACCCTCTGTTTTTTGCTGTGTACAAGTGTAATACAAATATATCTCTGTTACAGTATATCTCAGTTAACACAGGAAGTGCCTTTAAACTCCATACACCAGGATTTCAGGCCTTAAATTGTCTCTACTAAACAAAACGTAAAAGTAAAAGTAAAAGTAAAAGTAGCGGTGAAGTTTAAAACCACCGGTACATGACATCACAAGGTGGAACAGAGCATTTTCATCGGAGAGTCAATTTTGCATAATACAGAACCTTTAACACCAACCTACAACTCAAACACATTATGATTTACCTTCTGAAATTAAGGTTAGGTGATTAAGCACCCGCATTACTGTCACCGCCCTTGGCCTTGAGCAAGACACTTCACCCATACAGTCCTCAAAACAACTCCAGGTATTTCTCTGATGAGTAAACAACACTAAAACTGCAAAACAAATAAAATAAAAGTAAGATTTGAAGTTTGTTAGCAAATGCAAGAACTCAGATGTTGCTATTTAGATGAAGATTGTCATTTGCATATTACACTTTTTTTTATCTGTTTTAATGTTGTTAATGTTTCCTCATCACAAACGTTGTGTTTTGTTTCATTTACACATGTTTAACACACAAACACTGCATATTTAGGCTGAGTTCTTCTCTCAAACAAAAAAACACCCCATCGTTCCACCTTGTGATGTCATCTAGTCATACCAAAAGTGCTTCAGTGTGTTTTTAAACTCCGTACACCTTCAGCAGAATCATTTGGATAATTTCCTACCAGGAATTTATAATCTCTACTGAAATAAATGTAAAAGGTACAGTAGGTGTTAGCATGACAAACAACCACCTCATCACAAGGTGGACTTAACAACATTCTAACATTCACCTGCTTGTTTCTATGGATACACCATTGATCTGTCTGGAATGTTCCACAGTGTGACATTAAACAGCTCTACCTTACGTTATTCGATTACAGATGGTTTATAGTTGAAAAATACCTTGGAAAACATTCATTCTGACTGTGAGCGGGGTCGCCTCTCCGCAGATCTGACCTGTAACTTGGTCTGGTTTGGTCTTCACGTACATAGAAAGTTCTAACACAATACGGTAAAACATTCCAGACAAAGCAATAACATCTCCACGGAGAAAAGCATTTGACGGAAAGTTATACAACGCACTTTTATAGCTCACAAGAGTCAATTTTGAGTAATACAGGACATTTAATTATGCACTAAATACTTAGAGCATACAGCGTCCTACATGTACCCACCTTACTTTGTGCTTGATTGACACCCTATAGGACCCACGGCTCTCTCCACATCACTCCTCTTAAGTCAGCTTCACGCCATTAATACATGTTAGCTCTTATATGATTACACAAGTGATATCCGCACTTTGACAGGCTTTCTTCACTTGCACTAAATGGCGCCTTTATGTTGAGTGGAGGTGCTCTATAGAGGCCCGTCTGTAGGTTGTTAAGTGTCTCAGATAAAGAGTGTAGGTGGATTTCCTTCTCCACTTTCAGAGCCCAGACCACACAACAGGAGCCAAGACCTCCTGATGTCATTAGACGTCAATGCGAGGACTCAAACCTTTTCTAAGTAGTGTACTCACCCGTGTGTTTTCGTGGCTTCTTGAACAAATTCGCATCCCTGAGCATTTGGAGGGAGCATGCGTGGGCTCTTAATTCATTTCTGTTTGTCCAGCTTCTGATAAAAAGGAACTTTCAATCTCATGGACATGTACAGCATTAATGGAAACTTGTAACCCATTCATTTTCATTCAAACAAACAATTCTGAGAAGAATCTGGAGCAGATTGTACTCCAAATAAAAAATAACAAAATGTAATAGGATTTTGCTGCACATTAATTGTGCGTGGTGGCAAACCTCCCAACAAAAGTAACAATCTAAAAGTGCAATCTAAAATCTTCTGAAGTTATAATAATACAAAATATAAAGTATACTATTTTGTTGTAGGAATTTTCACCGTAAGCCAAGTGAAGGAGCTTGCCCATGGGCTAGGGCAAAATGCACAACAATCTGTGCATTCAGCTACCACGCTTACAAGGTCACAACTTTCAGTAACACAACTTGGAGTAATCGTGCATGTTTGAGTAATCTTTAATCACTTATTTTCAAGACGCTGTACTGCCGAGGAACCCCCGTAGTAGTAGTAGCAGTACACGCCCACTGCTCTGTATGTACTTCGATCTCCAGTTTTATTTTTGAAATTGCTGATTACAGCAGAAAAAACATAAAAAGGGCTTTTACAGATTTGACTTACTACATTGAAAATACAGCCACTTTAAAGCTAACTTAGCAATACATATATTAACTATATATTAACTCTAATTTTCTCGACTTCTATTTGATTAATGTAATGTGAAAAAATTCTCTTCTTCCCCCAATGTTTGCATTATAATATTTACTTCCTATAAAATGAGTCATCTAAATAAATGACTTAAGCGCCCCCAGAGGTAACACGGTTTGAAATAGCGTAACATAAATGAGTCTTGGAGAAAAATGGCCTAGTTGTTTTTGGTCTACGGTCTGTTCCCACACATGGAAGTGAGGTTTGGACCCTTGGATTTGCATACCTCCCAGAATCCAATCAAATCGTCTGTCATGAAATTGAGATTGAATCAAATTCCTGACATCATAAAAGAGCCACAGAATTGATAAATGTGATTATGACATTGGGGAGTAATGACTCGGAAAAAGAAGAGGGTAGAGGAGGGAGTGGATGTGGTAATGATTCGACTAAAGAAGAGAGTAGAGGTGGATGTGGTAACAGAGACTGAAGTGAACTCGGCATTAAATGCATTTATCGCCATGGAGATAAGCAGGTCCAGGTCAGATCTCAGCAATAAATTAAAGAAAAAGTTCATGTAAAAGTAGGTCAATGCAGATTTTTAATGCTTTACTGCAGAAATCTTAAGGCAAAGTAATAACATCTCCATGGTGACACGCAACTGGTGGACTTCACACCATAAAAGTTACATGATACATCTTTAAGTTTAGTTGTTTTTGCACACAAACAATTCCAAGATTTTAATTTTGTATATTTACCATTTGTAAATAAAAATTATATTGGAAAACGTATGAAAACTGTAGAATAAAACATATTAACATATTATTAATAATAAAACAAATTTTAATGTTTATATTTTTACCGGTTTTATTTTTTGAACGTAAAATTAAATCATTTCACTATACATAAGTAGAATATAATAGCATATAGTAGAATATAAGCATCTATAATACCCCAAACGTTGAAATAACAATACGATAGATAAACTACTCTGTTATTTCTTATAGCCTACTCTATTTTGGTGATGTACAGTAACAAATGTAGCTCCATCCTACGAGTTACACATTATCTTCTTTTTTATATCAAGACAAATGTATTTTACTACAATGGGGTATTAACTGCTAACACATACTGTATTTAGATCATCATGTTTCCTTTTTTGTTTTAATGATGCTATATTTGCTGAAAACAATATATTAACATGTTTTATAAGTTTTATTTTCAACACTCCTAACTGGAATATGCCAGGAAAAATTATAATGGAAAACCAAAGAGGAGATTTGTAGACATAGTCAGTAAGAACATGTGGTAACTTGGTGTGAGTGAGTAGTGGAGAAGGTCAGGAGACGGGGAAACTGAACAAAAACAAGATTTGAGACGAGGAAAAACATGAGTTAGTTTTGTCAAATTGCCAGTCAGTCATGGGGGGCACTGATAATTAATGCATTGTTATATTTCATGGAAACCGCGAGACAACTGAGAAATCAGCTCTTTCTGACTAGGGTCATGTTGGTGTGTTGCCATGGAAACTGGAGATTTTCTGGCAAATGGGTTAGAATTTGAACTGTGTCTAATTAGTGGATTTGTTCACTCTGCAGTGTTAAGTGGAGCATGTAGAAAATCGGTCTCACTTTGCACTACCTGCACCTTCGTTAGCCTTAATGAAGCATGAACAAAGACTTAATTCATTATGAATATATTAACACATCGTTGATGGAGCTGTTTCATGTCATTTAAGTCAAATTAAAAGTCCAGAAATCAGATTGTGCTCAGATTTTGGTGTGAATGTGAACAAGGCCATTGTTAATACTTCAGTAACTCAAGCAGACATGTGGTGTCTAAAAACTAATCTGGAAAGTACAATTTTGTCAAATTGCTCAAGTAAATGTAACAGAGTACTACCCACCTCTGTTCCCTGATGGTGCTGCTACCACTTCTACTACTACTACTACTACAACTAAACTACTTCTGCATTAGAACTCCAGCCTCATGGCTCTTCTTTCAACTTTCAGGCTGTTTCAGATTATGTCAACAAACATATAGCTGTTTATAATAATAATATCATTCAGTCAGTGTGAAAGTATTCCATGTATTCAGAATGCAGTACTCTGCTCTGGCCATGTTAGAGAATATACTTCAAAGTACATTTTAATGGAGATATTTAGTAGGTAACTAAATACATATTCAAAGAAGCCCCGCTGAGACGTCTGAATGCTAATGCTAACTCCACATTGGAAAATACATTGGAGCCAGTGTATGGGATGGTACTCACCTACAATCATTTTGAGTGTTGATACTTTGCAGTGAGATCACACTGGTGATGTTCTACATGTACTTCTATGGTGGAATGTTCAGCGTTTACTATGGCCACTGTGGGGGGGGGGTTCTGCATGAAACTCAGGCTCAGTCAGGACATGTATTTTTGGTGGTTTTATTGTGAGCTCCCACAGTGCAAAAAGGTGGGAAATGTGCATGAAAAATGATTTACAGTGGAACAGTGTTTTCAAAAAGTCAATTTACAGGCAAACAAAAAAATAGAGAAGACTTCTCCTTTAAGTCACTTGCTTTCTCGCTCTCTCAGCGCATGAGTACCGGGCTGCAGCGCGCACCTGTGCACTGCCATTAGCCCCTCCCACATTACACAACACCCCGATAAACCATTATTTACGTAATTACGCACGGACAATAACTTTTACACAACATAAATAAGTCCCATGCAACACATCAAACATACAGAGAACAGAGATAATTGTCCACGGAAATGACTCACGTGACTCACGTGACCCCGGAACCCGCGCACCGGATTTAAACCACCGGCGCGGGAATGTCCGGGTTTGCGACGTGTTTACATCCGTGCTTCTGTCTTAACATGCACTGTCTCAATCAAATAAATAAATTAAATAGTGTCACGATGACCAGCCGGGCTGCAGACGCACCTATATACTCCCATTTGCCCCTCCCACATTACGTAACACCCCGATTAACATTTACATCATTTCTACTAATAAATGGGTGATAGTTTAGGTGTCACACGTCACGCGCGGACAGTAGCTTTTATTAAACGTAAAAAAGTCCAATTCAGCACATCAAATATAGAGAGTATAGAGAATTGGCCATGCAAATGACTCGTGGCTCACATGACACCGGAACCGCGCACCGGGAGGATTTAAAGTACCGGTGCGGGTGTGTCCGGGTTTGCCTGAACGCACCACGGGAGGAGGGAGAAGGCGACAGCGCGAGGGTGAGTACATGACTGATTTTAGCGAGATTTAGATGGCAACAATGGCGCTTATAAGTGTGCGCCCGTAGTCACGGGAGAGGCCGCTGGAAAGTTATGACACTTCTGTCCCGTGTGCGCGTAGGCAAAAGGGATTGGCGCGCGTCTCCACGTGCTCTCACCATAGACCGGATATATGAATGGACATAGCTAACGCGCTAGCGCCGCCTGCCAAACAGGAAGTGCTCCAGGAGGCTCTTCCGGCTCCTTGTGACTCTGGCTCCCACTGACTTGCATTAAAATCTTCTGGCTCTTCTCTCTGTACCTGCTGCTGTGGCCTCGCCATCTTGGTCTTAAAATGTTCTTATTAACCCGCGACACGTGATTTTTTCTGCTATTTTGTTTGGCAAAAAAATTGTATTCATAACATAGAGCCTGGCTCCAGATTCACTCCTGTAACAGTTTGAGTGTCGCTGAACGCTGTGGGTGACGTCACACTCATGTAGTTCACTTTTTATACAGTGTGTGGCTCTCACCCAGGACAGTGTTCATAGGGACGGGTCTGCCCCGGCACAGTGACACAATACACATAAACAAACTGTTGAGGAAAACAGCCCCTCGTGTTTGTTAGTTTCTGGTTAGACAAAAATACAATTGAAACAGAAATAAAGTCCAGATAATTTACTTATCTAATATTAGAAAGTCATACTTGTACAAGGAGTCTGTGCAGCTGACATTCCCAGGCAGAGACTGAATGTTTACGCCTATACAATGAGTTTTATACACAAACTATAGTGGGAGGACACCAGGGTTTAGACTTGGTGCCTCTTCGTTGGTGCTCTGACCTCTTGGCACATGCACAGCCTGATCAGACTCCATCCAGCTGTTATCTGGGTAACCAGTCATGACATCATCCCTGTCAGTAGTTCTTGTCCTATCTAGTTTGTTATTAGATATATTTGAATATCATGTGTGTGTCTTGACATCTATGAGTCTCACAGCTGTGGTCAGAGTTCTTATCTTCAAATGACCTCGGTACAATAATGAAATACAGAAATGGTGATACAAAATAGCTAAGCCTGGTTATTTATCCTAACAAAACACAGACAAAAAAGTTTTTTAGTCTGAAAACAACAAAATACAAAATGGATTTAAACAGCTAATTCTCATGATCAATACAAGCACATGTGGTCCTAATCTGGGGTCATGCGCCATTGAGCTTGGCCCAATGACTTGAATGGGCGGCCATTTTTAGACCCCGGGGCTTGGCACAAATCGACATCCCAGCTGTTCCAACCAAGTCAGTTCTTTCTGGTCAGATTGTGTTAAAATAAAACTCAGATTAAGTCTAATTAGAGTAACAGAGCTTTAATCGGAGTAGTGCTTCCAGTTAGCATTACACCCCCAGGGAATGTTGATGACATCAGCTGTAAACCGGCCTCCCATTATACTGAAGAGCTCGTTCATGACGTTCATTTAGCTTGTTTCTTGTTATTAGCCTCACTGCTAATGATGCCACGTTTTTGTTAGCATCACATCAGTTAAAAAAAGAAATCCTTGTCCTCTTTGGAAAGTCCTTTCAAAGGAATATTTTTCAAATCACCCACTGAAAATGTTTGCTTACCCATTTCTAGCACTAATGTTTCCTGGAAATCACTGACAGCTTTCTAAAATAATCAAATAATCCAATATGGACGTCACTGCTCTCTCCTTTAGTTATTTTCAGGTCATTCAGTCTTATTGGTCAGAAAACTTCAACTGGCCCTGACCCTCACTGACCACACAGACCTGCATGTATACAGCACATACAAAGTGTCCTGTGCAATACACTCTGATCCAACCTGATTTCTCCAATATTTAATGATCAAATCAGACTGTCACGCAAGTATTTCTTTACTAAAAAAGTTTTGTCCAGATGGACCTCATGTAAATGAACTTGATTATTCAATTATTCTTCAAATGAACAATGTGGTTTGAAGTTTAGTTTCTGTGAAATGTAAAACAAACATGCACAAAGCCACATTAAACACATTATAATATCAGGTTGCTGTGGCTCTGGGGTAATGATGTTTTAGATGTTGTAAAGTTCTGTTTATTTCTGCTGAAGATTATCATGAATAATCCGCTGTAGTGTAGAACTTGTAAATAGGTATTTGGAAACTTTCGGTTTGATTTGCCAAATGGATTATGGGATACCTCCAGTAGCTCCGAACTGCTGGTTAGGAACTTGAGCTTCTTATGCTAAAGGAGCTAATAAAGGAAACATAATGTGCTGTGAGTCTCTACGGGTCAATGATGAGGACAGTGGTTTTCTAGGCGCATTTAACTCATTTTGGATGAGCCCCTTACACCACTAAGATGGCGTGATTCCTATTCAGTGCTTTATGGCTTTTACAGGTTGAAGCTTCTGAAGTTCACTGAGAGTAACGTTTTTCATAACACATGGATGAAGTACATGCTTGTACAATGTAGAAAACAGACCAAATGAAAACTCAGTCCCATTACGCTGCCTACTCACCAACACCAGAAAAAGTGTCAGAAAAAAAACAACTGCTGAAGGGCTAAAAGCCACAACTAAAACATTTTTGCATTTATCAAGGCTCAGAGATTTGGAATGAAAATGGTCTTAAATATAAAACAATCTTTATCTTGAAAAATAATAAAAGAAACTTGAATTAAAAAAATAAAAAAATAAATAAAAATAAAGTAAACTGTTACTACAGTATAGTCATCCATAACCCCAAAGGCTGTGTGAGTAGAATCATTGTATAACTAGAATAACCTTGTAACATGTATGTAATCAAACATCATCCATGGTGCTGTATGTGAAAAATGGAGTGATGTGTGATGAATGTATGAATAAGCCGGATGAATTCTAACTGTGTGGACATAAAGGAACTGTGGGTCTGTAGAGGGATTTCATGAGATGGTATAAAATTATATCTCGTATAGATATTTAGGGCCCTTTTATAACCCAATGTAGCTTCTGTGGACTTTGATAGAATTACATGGACTTTGAAATGTTTGTATATTTTTGTAAAGACATTTTAAAATATATATAGAGGCTTTGCACCGTCATGTGACTCCGTAGCAACGGTAACTATGCCGCCATGACACCGGGCACGCCACATCAAACATGGAGGTAAACAGAACGAGCATGTTCCATCTCTCCCCAAATATCTGAAATCTCCAGCCTCAGATGAGCCAAAAAACTACCTGGAAAAGTTAAAATCAATCTCTAATATCGACAATGTGACACCAGTATCTACTCGGATTTGATAGAATCATGGCCAGAAGTAGAATTTACACATTTATCAAACTACTTGATCTTTGTGACCAGGAGCTGCAACGAAGACCAGATCAAGGCTTATAAAAGTATAAAACTTATAAATGTAGTTTTTCAGGCTCTTTCTCTAAACTTTCACAGCTCATAAATTCGTCTTTGCTCCTGTAGCAGCATCTTGATTCTATTCTATTTATTAACAACCACATCTTCTATAATTAATCGCTTTTTGTGAGCGGATCTTTCTAATGTTTTTTTTTTCATGTCCAATTCTTTCAAAGTTCGGCCCACAGAGTCTTGGATTCGTGTCGTAGGATGATTTGGACAGAAACACAAACAGAACTCTCTCTTTTGGAGATGGAAATCATGGAGAATCAAGATGCTGCTACAGGAGCAAAGAAGAATTTATGACCCATGAAAGTTTAGAGAAAGAGCCTGACAAACTCAAGTTTTATACGTTTTATACGTATATAAGTTTTCTACTTGTATAAGTTTTCTACTTTTATAAGGCTTGATCTGGTCTTTGGTGTAGCTCCTGGTCTCAAAGATCAAGTAGTTTGATAAATCCAGAAATTCTACTTCTGGCTATAGAATCTATCGAATCCAAGTAGCAATTGGTGTCACATTGTATGGATCGATATTCGAGATTTGAGCTTTTCCAGGTGTTTTTTTGGCTCATTTGGGGAGAGATGGAACACGCTCGTTCTGTTTAGCTCCATGTTTGATGTGGCGTGCCCGGTGTCATGGCGGCGTAGTTACCGTTGCTATGGAGTCATGTGACAGTGCAAAGCCTCTATTGGGAACAGTGTGGAGATCTGGACACAGAGTGAATTCTGAAGCCTTTTTAAATATAAAGATGTTGAGGAACACTTGGTGATCTATGAATGATTGACGTAATTCAGTTGCCGGCTCCTTTGATCACGGCAGGATTCCTCAGTAAGAATCCGTGTTATCCAGTATTTGTTTCTACTGCAGTGGCCACAGTGTGCTCAAGTCTGTTTAAATAAGGGAGGGAGCTCATGTGAAGTCACTGTTTACTGTTTTATCTCGTTGGTCTTTCATATTGGTCATGTCACCATCGCGTTTCAGATTCCTCTGCCAACACTTGGAATAGCAAATATACATTATTCGTCATGTATTTGTTAACCATCCTGTTCTGTGTGCTAGGATTACTTTGTAGAGAGGTCTGCAAATCTCAATGTGATATTTCTGATTAAAAATGTAATAAAAAAAGAATGAATTTTGAATATGGTTTAATTTAAGGGACATATATTGCGCTGTTTTCTGATATGTTATAATGTTGTTTCTTCATCACAAACATACCTGGAGTTGTGTTTTGTTTCATTTATTTTTAACACAAACACTGCATATTTAGGCGGTGTACTTCTCTGGTACTGAAAACACTCTGTTCCACCTTGTGATGTCAGGAAGTGCTCCACTATGTTGTTAAACTCCATACAATTTCAATAGATTAATTTGGATAATTTCAACCCTGGAACTGCCAATCTCAACTGACTGAAGGTAAAAGAGGCTGTTAACTTGATGCTTCATGACATCACAAGGTGGAGCAGAACGTTTCTCTTCTGGAAACCCATATTTTAAAAGTCAAACCTTCACGACCCAAGACAATAATGGATTACTTTATAACGATGCATCCATATATTAAAACAGAGTGGGCTACGACTGTATGATGTTCTGTTATAACTCCGTACAAATGTACAGATGAACCAGAGCCACAGATGATCCTCATGTGGAGCACTTAAATTTCACTTTTGTTTTCTTCATATAACTTCTTTAAATTAAAGGCAGTGCAGTTTATATTTTCTGTTTGGCCTTAGTTTTACACAGACACTACAGACTGAATAGATGTGGATTTGTTATTACACACTTGACTTTGAGGCTGTGTAAAAAGGACTGGATGTTTTTTCAGGTGTATCTAAGTTTCACGCTGCAGCTGTTTCTTTATCTCTTCTGTTTTACTGGTAAGAGACTCACTGCACTTTGTTTGGACACATGTAGAACTATGTTAAAATGTGATGCTGTTTGTGCCTTTGAGTTTGTTAAGGACACAGTTGTGACGTGTGAACTTTCACTGCTGTGAAATTGCTGTGGTGTGTTTATTGGTGCATTGACGGTCACATTTAAAGACAAGGTACCGAAAATTGTCACTGAAAGAACTTTAGTTTTTCATTATCATTATTTAAGGGAGTTTGGGTACCAGCCTGAGGGGAGGGCTGCACTCTGCAGCCGAGAGTGAGCTCGTCCATTTCTATGTATATAGATGAACTATTTTAGTTTCATAAAGCGCCGATATGTAGATCGTTACAAAGTGACCCACCTGAAGGTCGTGACCCAGACTTTGGGAAACACCGGTCTAATATAAATAGACCCATAATGTGTGTTGGACTTGCCCAAGGACTGCAGATGGAAAAGTGCTTGTAGCTAAATCTTTCGCAGAGCATCTCATCTTTTTTCTGTGAGAACCAATAGGGGGAAAAAATCTGTAAATGGATTAATACTGACCTAACTGCAGTACACATAACAGTGTATAGCCTGGCAATCAGCGTAATTTATCCAATGATGTTCAAGTTGAGAGCAGGATTTGACAGTGGATCTGATCAGGAAGTGCATGTCAGCATGCTTGTTCCACACTTATCTCTGAAAGTCGTGAAAAGTGCTTATAAACTTAAAACTGGGAATAATTAGAATGCATAAGTGAAGAACAACTTTGAATAACTGCAACTGTATAATATGAGCTAGTTCTGTTTTTCATGTTTTTTAGACAGTAAAAATCTCCTGTCTGCACTTTTTCTAAACCTAATGGATTGAATGGAAATCAGCCTCAGCATGCTCACAATAGTACACCAGAGGACATTACACCCTGAGACCTGGTGCACGTGATTTGATGAATATGGATGCGGCGGGTTGCCTAACTGTGCTGGTCTGTGATTGGCTGAGGCGGGTGGGCCGTCCTTCTCCAGGCGGCTGTGTTCCTGGGCTGCTCTGGGTTAACATGTAAGAAACAGGAAGCAGCTCCAGTTAAACAGTAATGTCACAGTGTTTTTCTATGCTGTGTTTGTGCGCTGGGTTAAGCCTGGTTAGTTTGTACAGCACAATGAGTTCTCATGACCTTTGTAGAATGTGGAATGACAGTATTCAAGATTGTGATCATACAAAAATAATTGAGACCAAACATTTGTCTGATAAAGCTAGTTACAAAATCACATTTTTAAGCGTTATGTATTCACTCAAAAGTAAGTCAAAGTATGAGCTACTTTTTCCATAGGTGCACTGGGCCAGACAAAAGTGTGGCCGAATATCTTGTTTGTGGTGGAAATTACAGTAGTTCATTTTGAAGTACCATAATTGCAGCCAATCTATTGTGTTCAGTAGCTTTGATTGCAATTAATCCTACAGTCCTCATTTGACTAAATCTCAGTTAAGATCATTATACCGTACTTAAGATTTGTGCAAAAACATTCACACTTGTTTTTCCACTTTTTTAGGTTTAAACTTCACACAATGCCAAAACTATTATTATAAAATTATTATCTAGCAAATAAAATCATAAGAAATCATGTTAAAAGCATCAGAAAAATGTGTTTCTTATTGGCAAATTGTGCCAAACTTTTGCACAGAATTCTCCCTGGTGTGGTGTCATCAGTATGTTTTAGAACTCTCTACTTCCTATAATTACAATACAGTAGTTTTCTTCTCAGATTTCTTCTTGTGAAACTATAATGCATATTTTACAACACAAATTATCCCAACAAATTAAGACAAAATTCAAGAATTCTAAAAAACCTCCAGTAAGTTTTGTTTCTGTAACAGTGAGCATTCTGGTTTGGCTTAGTATTATCCAGTATCTTAAAATAAACCGCACAGAAGGTCCTATATGAACTGATTCACCTCTTATGTGATGGTTACATACTCTTGAACAAAACCTTGACACAGTTGGAATGCTTCATCCCTTTGCCTGTGAGTTTCAACTTCCTCTAAATATATAGATGTGATATTTTTAGTGTTTACTGCTATGGAAACGGTGACCTTCCTGATCCAGCGTTATTCTTCGATCCAATGACCCGAGCCCCGTCTCAATCCAGAATGTGGTTATTTCTTTTACAGTGTCTGACATGGCGGATTTTAGGTTTTCCTGTTCTGCTTTTTCTTTTTGTGTTCTTGTGAGTCTCCCTGTTGTTTCCTTTTCACATTCCTTTTGGTGTTCCTTTTTTCATGTGTGAAATTCTCACCCCGTTTTCCCTGTGTATGATTTATTGCATGATTTGCATTGGATTTCGTAGATGGCGTTGCATTTTTGCTCTTGTGGGATTTTATCTTTGGTGTGTTCTAGTTGTTGGTGGAGTTTTGTGTTTGGTTTGACTCCAGTGCTTATGTTGTGTTTTGTCATGCCTCACTGGATGGGTTCAGTTATTCCTCTAATGTTTGGTAGACTGACTGTGTTCTTTTGATCCTGCTGCCCTCTGTTGGATTGTTGTAGGTTTTTTTTTTCAGGTTTTGTTGGTTTTATTTGCGACTTGTTGCCTACCTTTGTTTTCCTATTTGTGTCTAAAGTGTATTCCTAGGATATTTTTGTTTCAGGTAATATTTATGGTTTTTCTGTATTAAAAGGGAAGCCTATTTATTTCTATTTGTAGAGAAAAGACTATTTTTGTTTGTTAATTGATTTGGGGGAGGAGCCTCGTACTTTAAAGGAGGGCTTCTTTCTGCACAGAGGTGGTGTGTGCTGAGGAGGAGAGCTGGGTGCACCGCAGGCACCAGCTCAGGAGTTTTGAGAGACGACCACAACCTAACCCACGACAATGGCCCAGTTGGGACACTGACATTGTTTGAGCGCCTGTATGATGTGTGTCTCCTCCTCTTCTCTGTCGGTGTGGTCTGTCATGACAGTTAACAGCTACTTTTTACCCTTTGTTCAGAAATTGGAAATGGTCCATGGAAGTGTGTGAGGTGTAAAAACTAGGGCTGCACGATATATC
>JACN01040677.1:0-26222 GCA_000787155.1 Scartelaos histophorus
GGACGGACAGGCATAGATGGCCAGGAACATAGATCTGGAAATGGCGTAATATGGGCGTTTTATAGGATCAGACACATTAAAACTCTGAAGTCCATTATGGTCAGAGTATATGTGGATTTAAGCCAAGATTAGCAGGTCAAGAAGTCTGCCACATAAGTCAAAGCGGGTAAGATCTCTTTCACCAGATGTTGCCCATCTCTCATAACATGTTAGTGTCGCTAATGCCTTCATTCGATCGCACGTATCCGCTGTTCTCTGTCCATTTAAAAGCCCCGTGGTGCTCTCCAGATATAGGCGTGCTCTATCACAATCATCATCAGCTCCAAGTGAGTGATATCTGTCCACTCCGGTCCCAGACTGACACCGGAGAACGACGCAGAGCAGCCCGGCCCCTCGCAACACAATTTGTCTCTGTCGGTGATGGGGTCAAAGCGAGTCAATGGGTGCAAGGATCTGATGGAATGTGCATAGTATGTCAAAAGGTCCATGTTACGCTGTTTTCTGATTCATGTTATAAAGTTGCTTCCTCATCACAAACAGACCCGGAATTATGTTTTGTTTTATTCACAAAACCTGCATGTTTAGACGAAAGATAATGAATGTCAAACTCCATACACCTTCACTACAATCATTTGGATAATTTCAGCCCTGGAATTGCCAATCTCCATTAAACAAAATCTAAAAAGTATAGCTGTTAACGTGAAAACTGCAGCTTCATGACATCATAAGGTGGAAAAGAGCATTTTGACGTTTGGAGATGTAGAGACTCGTAATAAAGAGTTGCTCAAACATGTGAATGAAACAAAACGCAACTCCATGTATGTTTTTGAGGAGGTAACAATGTTCTAACATGGCTTAAAGCTCACAGTCAATTTTCGGTAATATAAGACCTTTATTGTAAGTATTTAAAATCGTCACCTTCCTAAAATAATCGTCACTTTTTGCCTAAGTTTACTTTTTTGCATCACTCATGTCCTCCCAATTGTGGGGGGAATTTTTTGTGTTTCCTGAAAAACCTGAAAAAAATGACGATTATTTTAGGAAGGTGTCGAAATGTAAAAACAATGAGAATTTTAAAGATGCATGTCCCAAGAAAGTTCAAATCCTGGTGCAGATCTGGAGTTTGTATATTCTGAGAAGGTTCTGCTACATGTGTATGAAATTCCTTTGACCATAATCTAGAGTAGAGTTTCTGGGTTTTCCATTTCTCCTGACAGGTTGTTTTCAAGGGACAAAACAGAGAACAAAACAGAGAAAAATCCCTGCAAGATCCAACCTTTGTAGAAGTGAAAGTTGTCAATGTCCTGTCAGCCGAACACAGGCGGTTTGAAATCCACAAAATACACTGTGTTCTACGTTACAATTTTTTCGGAGTCCAAACTTCAAGAGTTGCAGTATCTTTGGACGGCTACTAGTCGATCTAGATCCAGTTTTATTATAGATCCATGAATGCTTTTGAAGGGCCCATGGAATGCTTTTCATGGAGACGTTATTGCCTTGCTTGGTATGTTTCATGGTATTAAACCTTTTTATCCTCATGGAGATCAAGCTGGAACAAGTTACAGGTCAGATCTCTGAAGAGGCAACCCTACTCACTGTCAGAATGTATGATTTTCTAATTATTTCTGAGCTGTAAAACCACTGCAATTGATTAAATGTAAAGTAGAGCTTAATCTTGAGTTTAATGTCTCCACTTTCGACTTTCCACCAGAAAAGTTACACAATCCACCTTCCACTTTAGTGAAGCATCCGCAAACTGCTATTGCTGTCTCCCGGATGTTCCACGGAATGTCATTTAACTTATTTATCTCAATAAAAGCTTCCGGATGACAACGCTAGGCCAGGCTACAGGTGAATAGGCAACCCCACTTGGAGTAATGGTGCGTGTATTTCAAGGTGCAATAAAACACCCTTGATGAAATAAACGCAGATGAATCAGTTTCATTCCAGGCAAAGCAATAACATCTCCATGGAGACAAGCAGTTTGTGTAACCTCCCCGAGAAAAATGACACAGCGCAGTTTTTAATTAAAATATTTAACTGATCTAACTAATATTTTTGCTGATGTTTCACTGGGTGCATTTCCATCGCTGTCCGTTACTTCCAGCTTAATAGAGTCAAACGCAATCACTTACTCTCCACATCTCAATGCTGTAAACAGAATGTACAGTTAATTACGTGGAAGTAAGTGTATAAAAGCATTGTTTGGTCCCTCGCCTCTCCGGTTCAAGAGTCGCCGAGAAAAAAAAAAAGGAAAGAAAGAAAAAAAACCCATGCACCTCCACTCTTTCTCTCCCCATACCTCATTGAGCTCGCCTTTTAACACCTTCGTAATTAGTTTTTACCCAGCCCGAGGCCCTAGTTGTCTGACTTTGTGCACCGTGTGTCTCTCAAAGAATCGAACCTGTCTTGCAAACAGAAACAAAGTGCCAGTCCGCCTCCCCTGCAAGATTGCTTATTGAACAGCGGCCCCCGTCCACTACTCCGAAAGCCCCGAGGGGAGTTCCAGAGACAAAACCCGGCTCGAATCGTTACGCTGATGATGCCGGACACAGCTATTTTTTCTATCGTTTTAAGTTGTCTGGTAATTAATCCGTCTGAATGTTTAATTAAAAAGAAAAGTTGCAGGTGTAATTGAAAGCTATGGGATGCCCCCTAACTGGACCCGGAGAGGACAGTGAGGGCTAATGCGGGGTGGCAGCGAGGATTCATCAAGTTAGTTAATCTGGGGTTGACCTCAAAGTAACTCGGAAAAAGAAAGACAATGAATGGAAGTGCAAATTGGGCATTGCCGGCAGAGGTAACACTTTATAATAAGGCACAGCTACAAAGCATCTACAAATGTGTAAAGGGCCCATATACTTTCTTATAATATTTCCTCATCACAAACATACCTGGAGTTTTGCTTTGTTTTATTCACACATGTTTAACGCACAAACATATGGAAGCTGTGTTCTTCTCTCTAGAAAACACTTCGTTCCACCTTGTCATAATCATACAGGAAGTGCTCCACTGTATTTTTAAACTCCATACTCTTCACTATAATGCAGGATTTGGATGTTTGCTGCCCCAAAAGGTCAAAGGTAACTGAAAAGAGACGAATAATTAAGGATTACTCAAACGTGCGAATGAAGCAAAACACATTTCCAGGTATGTTTTTGAGGATGTAACAAATTTGAACATCGCTTAAAGCTCAAAAGGGTCAAATTTGCACAATATAGTAGCTTTAATTCATAAATCCTTTGGTGACGTCATGAAGGAGGCTGCCCAGAGGTTCGTTGGTGTAAAAGCACTTTATAAAAACGTGACCTTTCACCATGTTTGATTACGGATGTAGAATAAAACCGTTAATTGTCCCAAGTCCATAAATGTCGCAAAAAAATAACATCTTTCCGTTGGCCATTTAATCAGATATGAGTAAGTATTAATCAGTCTCGCCATCTTCTAAAAATAGCTCAAATCCGCTGACTCATCACATCTGGGCCGAATGCTGTTCCCTTTGTCTGTCTTCCCTTTCCTGCATTTCAACTTCTTAAATGTCATAAAATAAAATGTCGTTCGGTTTCGAGATTGCCATCTTCAATACTGTCAAATCTAAGCCATTTTCTAAAAGTACTTTAAGGGTGTACTTTATAACTTTTTGTACCGTTACCTGCTTGTTTCTGTGGGTATGTGTCATTACTCTGCCTGGAATGTTCCACAGTTTGACATTATTACTTTACCTTTATCCAATTGCGTGTGATTTGACAGCTCAAAACCACATAGAAAAGCAGGTATTTTGACTGATCTGACCTGACAAAGCAATAACATCACCACGAAGAAAAGCATTTGACTCATGGCTTCATCACATCCTGCTTCACCCGGGCCAAATTCAGCACAGTGTCCTCTTTTGTCTACCCCCCGCCCCTTCAAACCCCCTCACAAAATGCATGCGTAATAGAAGTACGAGTTTCCAGTGGGGGAGTTTGCCGCTTCGATTGTTGATTCTGCAAAAATCAACGGCCCTTTATTGCTTTTCTCCTTTTTTATGTGTAATCCGCCATGTTTGAACTGAGCATGCATCACTCTAATTGGTCAATCGCATCTCGTTAGGCCGAGTTCTGCTCTGTTCCACCTTGTGATGTCATGTGGTAATACAGGAAACTCCACACACATTCACTAAACTCTGGAGTTCATGTGTGAAATGACAAAAATACACAAAAAGTATAAAAAGTCACCAATCTCTACCAAACAAGGAGTAGCTGTTAGCTTGAAAACTACTGCTTCATGACATCTACTTTACCTTTATCCAATTGCGTGTGATTTGACAGCTCAAAACCACATAGAAAAGCAGGTATTTTGACTGATCTGACCTGACAAAGCAATAACATCACCACGAAGAAAAGCATTTGACTCATGGCTTCATCACATCCTGCTTCACCCGGGCCAAATTCAGCACAGTGTCCTCTTTTGTCTACCCCCCGCCCCTTCAAACCCCCTCACAAAATGCATGCGTAATAGAAGTACGAGTTTCCAGTGGGGGAGTTTGCCGCTTCGATTGTTGATTCTGCAAAAATCAACGGCCCTTTATTGCTTTTCTCCTTTTTTATGTGTAATCCGCCATGTTTGAACTGAGCATGCATCACTCTAATTGGTCAATCGCATCTCGTTAGGCCGAGTTCTGCTCTGTTCCACCTTGTGATGTCATGTGGTAATACAGGAAACTCCACACACATTCACTAAACTCTGGAGTTCATGTGTGAAATGACAAAAATACACAAAAAGTATAAAAAGTCACCAATCTCTACCAAACAAGGAGTAGCTGTTAGCTTGAAAACTACTGCTTCATGACATCACAAGGTGGAACAAAGTATTTTTATTTTTTTGGAGATGCAAACAGATTAATAATGCAGGGTTACTCAAAGTTGTGTGAATGAAATAAAATGCAACCCAAAGTATGTTTTCAGTATGCAAAACATTCTAACATGGCTAAATTCTGCACAGGGTCCCCTTTTCTCTGCCCCCCCGCCCCTTCAAACCCCCTCAAAAATGCATGCGACATAGAAGTATGAGTTTCCAGTGGGGGAGTTTGCTGCTTCGATTGTTGATTCTGCAAAAATCGACGCAGTTTCCCGGTCCTTTATTGCTTTTCTCCTTTTTTATGTGTAATCCGCCATGTTTGAACTGAAGTTGGAGCGGGGATGGCTAATGGAACGTCACGCTTGTAGTTTTTTGGCTCTCTCTTTACATCTCTCTCCACACAACATCTGTGACACGAGCGGAGCAGAGAAGGGGAAACAAAGCCATTTCAGAAGTCATTTGAGCGCAGTCGGTGATGGTCCAGTGACAGTGTTTGCAGCTTTTTGTTTAGAGTGAAAAAAGAAGGAAAAAAATCCAAAAAAATCCAACCGTGAGGGGAGTAAATTAAAGTGGAAGGGTTGATTCTACAGCGTCGGCGAGTTTTCTTCGTCGTTGCTATGTCGTGCACGGTGGTTGGAGACGGTGGCGCATGTGTTTATGGTTTTTCTAAATTATGACTTCATGGGAACCCTTTGAATGCCAATGTGTGTTTACCGTTCATACAAACAGCAGTGCAGTTACCACAAGTTCGGTGGCCTTCAGGTATGCGCTCGTGCAGCGTACGCTAAAATACTTGTGTGCAGTTCTGAAGGAGCTGTCTGGTTGGTAGCGAAATGTTGACTTCAGAAAGCAAAGTCCAGTTGTTTTCATTTAACTCGCTTGTAATATCTCATTCCAGAAGGTCTCGAAGTTTTCAGTGTTCTGTTATTTTTGTCAGTTTTGCTTTCTTGCTAAAAAAGAAATAGAAGTTCAGAATATACTGAATAAAACTCGCTGTATCTTAAGTGCTACAGAGCTGCTCGCACGTGGTATTAAAAGAGAAGTGGCTCATTGCATTTAGCCGAACAATAAGCACGTAATGGCAATTTGAACCAGCTTAGTTTTTGGTATGAAGGAACAAAAAAAATGCAGTTTCTCATCTATTTTTAGAGAAACCTGCAGCTGTTTAGTGTAACTCCTGTAGCCCTTTAGTTTCCCAATCTACTATTTAAATATGTCTGAATTGTTACCCTATAGTAAAAGGTTTTAATTAAAAAGGGGGTATTACACTTCTGCGGGGCATTCGTTTAGATCATCATGTTATCTTCTATTGTTTTAAAATGCTTGCTGTTTAGTTCAGTTTAGCCCTTCGTTTGCTCCCTGTGTCACTCCCCCTTCAGAGCACTATCGCAAAACACATCGCATCAGGATTGTGAAGTTGTAGTGTATTGCTTTGTGCCTTGCTCCTTATTTATTAAAAAATGGGAGTGATTGCAAGATTTCAAATGCATGGATGACATAAAACCACAGCTTTTGATGAGGGAACAATGTTATAATGTGGTAAAAAGCTAAAATCAATTTGGCACAATTCCCTTTGTTCTGTGTGTTAAAAGAGAGTAATAATTCGTATCGCCCATTAAGGCATTTTACTTTGCATTTTTATTTCTAAGAAGGACCTCCTTAGACACAGAAGGTTGTAGACCCCTGACCTGCTCATTGATTTAGAATATTAAAGGTCCTATATTACACAAAATGAGCTTTAAGCCATGTTAAAATGTTGTTACCTCATTGAAAAGCAGCATGTTTGAGAAAAACTACCTAAATATGCAGGGTTTGAGTGTTAAACGCGTGAATGCAAAATGAAACAAAACAAAACTCCAGGTATGTTTGTGATGTGGAAATAACATTCTAACATAGATCAGAAAATAGCCCCACATGGGCCCGTAAATACATTTTTAGAAACGCTACAAAGAGAATCAAACAGACATTTCGACCAGTAATTCATTTTACATTTGGACAAGTCAAATCGTATTTACTCACATAGAAAACTGTGGGTACTTTTTGCACAATCCATTCTCTGGAACATATTTTGGATTCTACCCAGGAGTACCCTAGACAAAAAAAAAAACATAATGCATTTTTAATTAATGATTGCACTTGGCCCTGAGCCTTGGCATTCCAGTTCAGACAAGGAGAAAACACAAGAGAGCTCCTGGAATTAGTCACAAAAGAAAAACAATCGCTTAAAAATATTGAAATGACTTATGCAACTCCTCAACGTAGTCAGTTTGAGTCATTATCGGTGTTATTTAAAGACGTTTGCACACACAGGTGGTGAGTGGGGGCCTGTTTACCTGCTCTTATAGCTTACAGACAGTTATAAGAGGATTATGCTGGAAATATTTAGAAAAGCTCTTGGAAATGCAGTCCGGCGAGACGCGTCGTATTTGGGGCCGTTATTGCTTATGCACTTGGCCGGAGCCCTGGCGCTGAATGTTTCTCAGGGGAATGAGACAAGGCATCTAATTGTTGAACTAATCACTTTGTTTTTTACTCTCCAGTGCCTTGTAAGGGGCCTTGCTGTTTGTCTGATATTATGAGCTTCGTAATAATATCATCAAATTTTCTATTGCTAAATATAAAAAGCTAAAGAAACAGGGTCTGGGGTTCGATTAGTAAATTACGTGAAGTGTTTTTTGTCCTTGTCGTATTAAAAAACTCTCGACGTTCCCTGGAGGCGGTGCTAACTGTAGGCCCTGCTCTGTCTGAAGCGCTGTTACTCGCGTTACCTTAAAACAGTCTGAACATAAAGTATTCACTGAGTTAGAACTACAACACGAAAGCTGATTTTGTGCCGTAAACAAGTCTCTCTCAAATAACATTATAGTCATTAGCTGACAGTTTTTCAATTAGTCACTCTCACCTTTGTTGTAAATGAAACACCTAAACAGGAACCTGGAAATGTGTCGGTGTTTAAATAAAGTTTGTATTTTTTAATCAGTTTTCATAGCATCTTGAAACTTTTTTCACTGTGTTTGCTAATTGTTTTATTGTGTCACCATAAGCGCTGAACATTTCACCATAGACATATATGCATTATCCCCCCAGCATGATGTAACTACAAAGTATCAATAGACTAGTCCTTCACTGTGGTTCTCCTCGAGGTTTCTCGTTTTTTTTTACCACTGGTTTTTTTTTCGAGTTTTTCCGATGAAGGAGGGTCTAAGGACAGGAGATGCTGGGACAATTATCCATTTGCCTGCTTGTTGTTGGACATTCTGTATTTTTGAATTATTAATTAATTATTCGTCATCATTATTATTATTATTTTTCTTATTCTGCTTCTGTGATTTGGGGCTATACAAAAATACATTGAATATTTATAATGCACTTTACATTTAAAAGTACTATACACAAAGTAAAACATAGAAGGACATTATGGAGACTGAAGACACCATTCAGCATCAATATAAAATGCAACTTTAGGTTATAACTCCTCCTTTAGTGCAGGTCTATTCCAACTCAGGGCAGTATAAAATTATTTCAGAATAAATAAAACACTGAAACATCTTTATTTCAAAAAAGATTGTCCAAACACCTACCGCTGAAACTTCGTATAAACGAGGAATTACACCCACAGGTTTCTAACATTCGAAGCACTTTTTAAATAAGGATTAAGCAAATTGGAGCAGCGCGTTCCCTGCCGGTAAATGTCGCAAATATCAGCTTTTTCAGTGTTTTAAATGAAGCAGTTAAGTATTTGTTTAGCCGTTTCTATGGTGAGGTCAGAGTGACTGATATAAGCCATGCCCCAGTTCGAAGATGCAGCCGTCGAATTGGGACACGGCTATAGAATGTGATTTAATAGTACATTATGCAGCACAGCGTGACAGTTAGCCATTGAAATTCTCATTGACTGTAATATTACACTTCCTGTATTACGACATGACATCATAAAGTGGAACGGATTGTTTTTGAGAGAGAAATTGAGCCTAAATATGCAGGATCAGTGTTAAACATGTGTGAATGAAACAAAACACAACTGCAGGTACGTTTTTGATGAGACGACAGCATGAAACAAAGATTAAAAATGCGTAAAATAGGCCCTTTAACAAACAGCCTTCATTATTTCGTCCTTTTGCTCCAGTTTCTCCAGTGAATTTGTAATATACCTACATTTATAGAAGGACCAAAGCACTGTCAGAACCTTTGCCACAAACAGTCTCCCTTTCCCTCTTTATAGCCCCACTGTCCTGTCTGCTGCGTCTTTATTTACCACTGTTTAATCAGGACTCTGAATGGGTCCAGTTTAATTAACCCAGCCCTGCCATAAATGTAAATGCCAAATGTCTGCCAGTGCCACCCAATTCCATTTTTACTATCCGCAGCCCTTATAAAGACGATCTGTGTTGACCTGCCCATTCTGCACACGGGGCCCGGGGTGGCTGGAGACGAGTGTTATGAGATAAGAGAAGCAATAAGATTTTTACATACGAATCATATCAGTGCCTGGTTACTTTTTTCTGATAAGATCCTGTAGCGAGCGTGCACGGTGTTATCACTAAACATGGTTATGCGCAAATGTCAGCCGTTTGGCCTGGCGCGGCACAATCTGATGCAGGCTGTAAAAGCGCGGCATTGTTGTGCAGTGGTACAAGACAGTCTGACGTCGGCACAGCATTTTTTATATATATATGTTAAGGAAGAATCATAGACTGTATAGAAACAAGTTATGATGCTAAACTAACATTAGTGAGTGTGATACGTCTTAATGGCCCATATGTGTTAAATGCAGGCGAGAAGAAAAGTATCAAACTTCATTAACCTGATCGATACAACTAACCCTGATCCCGGGAGAGCCTGAAATCTGCTAAAACTCTACAAGAAACTGACATGATACCAGACAGGACGGCGGCTTTTTCTGTAGAAGTTGAGCGAGAAGTGACGTAATCTGATCATCTTTGTATATAAATGGACGGAGCTAACCCGCTAGCCACGGCATTCCAAATAGGAAGTGTTCATGGCGGAGTGGATCTCACCTTCACTGTGGTTCTCCTCGAGGTTTCTCGTTTTTTTCCCGCTGGGTTTTTTTTCCGAGTTTTTCCTTGCCGAAGAAGGAGGGTCTAAGGACAGGAAATGCTGGGACAATTATCCATTTGTCTAAGGACAAAATGCTGGGACAATTATCCATTTGCCTGCTTGTTGTTGGACATTCTGTATTTTTGAATTATTAATTATTATTATTATTTTTTTTCTTATTCTGCTTCATTCTCTGGCATCTTTGTTTGCTAATTTAACAATTTTGTGAAGCCTGCCGAGATAACTGTTGTTATTATTTTGGGCTATACAAAAATAAATTGAATTGAATTGAATTGAATGGCGTCGCTCCCGGCTCCATCAACTCTTTTTCTAATTGACTTTACATCAGAAAATTGTCAGCTGTCTCTTTGTAATTGCTGAACGTTGTCCTCTTGGTCTTAAATGTTTGTATTAACCCCGTTTATATGATCCTGCTGTTTTTATTTAGCTGTTTTGTCTGTAAATCCCAACTCCAAATATGGACGTTGGCTCCAAATTTGCTCCTATAACAGCTCGCACCATGAGCTTCATTTGACTGGAGCTGAATGCTATGGGTCCACTTATTTATACTATGGGAAGAATGAAAAGTAATTAGCAAATACTACTCATGTTTGTATAATGTAAAATAATGTATAATAGACTTAATACTTATTCCGATATCATGATGATAATAAAAAACACTTTCTTACGAGAATTGAATGTGATTTTCAGGTACTTTCTTTCATATTATTATGTGGTTTTAAATCTACAGTATGTATGTGTGTATGTGGCGTAGTCTGTGTGCTCTGATACTTGTTCTGATACAGCTCAAGATCATTCTAAAGGTGTTCAGGAAAGATTCAGACCATTTTAGTATCAATACCTGCTCAAACGAGTCTCTCCTGGACACAGTGAGAGGAGGGAGTCACTCTGCAACCAAGATTCTAAAATATCAAACTTCATATCAGTCTCATCTTGTCTTCGGTTGATCTTTGTCCCGATCTCACTCCCACGACCCACAATTCTTGGCTACTCCACAAGATTTTCTCCGTTATCATCACTCATTTGCTGCAGATGGCCAATACTGTACTGCAGATTGTAGTAGTAGGAGTTTCAAGTGTGGATACTTATTAGACCAATCACGCTGTTCCTTCAGGGAAATAGGGAAGTTCTGAGTGATGTTACCAAGCACCTGAAATTACAATGGCCACTGAGCACAACACAAAGCTGAAAATTTACTAAAATTTCCACAAAAAACATACAAAAAGAGTAAATAATGCTGCTAAAACACCATGTGCACAGTTTAGTAGCAAAAAATTATGCTTTTGTGTTTAGTTTCTCTTTAAACAAAGGCCTTGCTAATAAAATCTGTTAATAAAGTTTTATTACTTTTATTTACTGCAAGAAATAGGCCAAAACAACCTGTAATCCAAGCGCCTATGATTTCCACTTGTTACCATTGTGCTGTTTTATTGCACCTCGGTGCTCTGGCCACTCTATATCGGGGTCAGTGTGTAGTCCGTAATGGGCAGGTGTGCTTCTCGGTGGGATCGACCTGCTGCCCCCCTTTGGACTGCTGGACTGGTGCTTATCGCAGCAGGAGGGGCAGGGCCACACTACCGCCAGGACCAGGGTTCATTTTAAGACCTGTAGTTACGAGAGCAGCATCTACGCAGAAATTACAGGGATTTTTCTATTGTGGTGTTTTTAGTATTGACCTTGGAAGAGCACAACTGCACTACATATGAGATACTACATAACGTAACTTCAGTACTTTTTAAAATACAATAAATACTGAGTAGCTGTCTTTTTCATTTGTTGTAGTTAGAGCAAATATTAGGCCACCATATTGGATCTATCAAACAGCTTTTCTAAGGAGTTTTTACTGATTTTTAATGTGAAAAAGCTCAAAAAATCTGAATAAATCTTTTGGGCAGTTAATGGCTCCTTTGTTTAATCTCACCTTTGCATAAAATATCTTTGCTTTTTACTCTTTAAGCACATCTTTTTGGTACTTTTTCATATGATAATTTTACTTTTTTGCTCTTGCCTCTGTACTTTTGGTTAAGGAAGAAAATCAAATACTTCTCACCACTGTTATTTTTTATTAAATCTTGCCTTTACATATCTGACGTTGCCGCCCTGCAGCTGGGCTCGAGCACTCCACTTCACTACAATAAGCAGCCAATGCCCTGTATTAATCCAATTAGCACTGTTAATTAAATGTGTATCTTTAGGCGTGTCATAAACCAGGATCCTATGTAAACATACAAGATACTGTTCGTGATGAGGTGAAGTCATTATCGCTTCAACATTCCAGACCATCACACTCTCCTCAGGTGGCCTATATAGTCCTTCTTAATCACTTACTTCTTCTTGGAAAATCTAAAAATAAACCACAATTTTATGAGTCCTGTGTATCTGTACAAAATACATCTTATACATTTACATTACATATACTGTCACATGATATTACAGTATTTTCTGATCTATGTTATAATGTCATTTCCCCATCACAAACATACCTGGAGTTGTGTTTTGTTTCATTCACACATTTTATATATACGAATTATACACAAATCCTGCATATTAAGGCTACCACCTTATGATGTCATACAGGAAGTGTTCCACTGTAGGAAATAAAAAATAAAATGCCATTAAAATTATGCTTGAAGATTGTAGTAAAAAGTAAAAGACGATGAAAAAATGATGGGGAAAGTAATATTAGCTAAGTATAGTGATTAAAAGTGTGAGAAAAAAAAAAGAGAGAGAAAAAAGGGAAATTTAATTATAAACTGGCCAAAATATAAATATAAGACGACCTAGCAATGTGGTTATACAGTATGTTTTAGGGATTGGTAGTTTTTGCTGTTTTCCATTTGTTACAGGAACTGGTTTATGTTTTTATGTTTATCATTATATTTTGTTAAATGTTATACTTCATTATCTTGTGAATGAAACACAACTTCAGGTTCACAGGAGTCAATTCTGTGTAATGTAGGACTTTAAATGGAAAGAACTGTTTCAGCCTTTCAGGTACAGTCTCTTTTTAGTTTGGTTCCCTCTAATAAATATACATGAAATGCAATTTAGTCACAGAGCTATTGTTTAAGCTGTAAAACAAATAATTTAAAATGAAAAAACAATGCCATGTCCTATTGATTTAAGTTGCAGGACTAAGAATATGAAGTTGCTTAGCAGTTTTTAAACAGATTTTTTACTTCAGACCATAACACTCGCTCTCCTCAGGTGGCATAGTCCTTCTGAATCACTCACTTCTTCTTGGAAAATCTAAAAATAAACCACAATTGTATGAGTCTTGTGAATCTGTAACACTAGTGGGTACATTGTGTGCTTTGAAAATTCCCATTTCTAATTCTATATTCAGAAAAAACCTTGTGTAAGTGTTCCTACTTGGGTTTTGATCATGGTGTACGGCGTGTAAAAACAATTGCAAAGTCCTCCATTAAAGTTCAAGATGGTCGTTGCTATAGGGAGGATAAATTAGCGGCGCTGTGCTAATTGGAACACTATGTTAAAGGGAATGTATACAGCATGTACGCATATTGTGAAAATAATAACTCTCTTAAGGGCACTGCTAAGAGCAAAGCGAGTCTGTTTTGAGTCATTTTATTCATAAAGAAACATTTCCCAATAGCCGTACAAAATAACATACAACTGTAAATAAATACAGTTCAGTTCATGGCTTTAAGAATGATGAAAAACTGTGACCAGAGCCACAGCAATTTACAATTTTAACTAAATATTATTTATTTTGAATTGGAAAAAAAAAGTAACGTATTTTCGGGACTATAAGGCGCATCTAAAATCATTACATTTTCTCAAAAATCAACCGTGGCCTTATAATCCAGTGGCCTTATGTATGACCTTTGGTTGTGTTTAACCAACCCATTTTATGTTGTTCACATTACGGCTAATAACGTATTACTCCGCGAGTCAATATGTTGGCGACGGGGCGACTGTACGGAGCCGTAGAAGGGACGTGGTGAATATAAAATAATACACGTGGGAACGAATTATAAGGCGAGTGCACAAGATATTAATACGTGCAAACGAGTTATGACCTGTGTGCATGAGTTATAACCCGTGCACACGAGTTATAATGCACCTTATTTATGAACAATGACAGCAATTGACGTATTATTTGATACTGCGCCTTATAATCCGGTGCACTTTATAGCCCGAAAAAATACGGTACTCACAGTGGCTTCATAGTAAAAAGTAGAGGTGATTTTATGTTGCTTTTTTTAATAACAAAACAAAAAAAAAAAAGCAAACTAAAACTAGACATGTAGTTTGGTTGGTAGACATGTACAGCGATTAGTTTGTTGTTGTGTCAATGGGCAAGACATGTCATCAGTGTGTGTAATGTGTGTGTGCTTGGCCAGCCAAAACCAAACAATACTTGACCAAGAAATGTTGTTCTGTTACTGAATCCTATCTCCCTAACTTCCAATAGGTATGATTGACAGGGAGATTAACCAATCAGAGAAAGGCTTGGTCCATGGTAATCACGCTGTTCCACTTTGTGATGTCACAAACAGGATGTGCTTCACTGTGTTTTTAAACTTCGTACATCCTTTGGGAATGGCCAATCTCCACTAAATTAAATGTAAAATGTAGCTCACTACCACCACATGACATCACAAGGTGGAACAATGCATTATGAGCTTTGGAGACGTAGACAGACCAATAAGAAAGGATTATCCAAACGTGTGCAAATGAAACAAAACACAACACCAGGTATGTTTTTTTCATCCATTTTGAATCCAAGAATATTTTTTGTGTAATAAAGCGCCTTTAATAATGACACTGAGTTTCGTGTCAACTTTCTTAACTCCAAGGTTGTCGAGGAGAAAAGCAAAACCGAAAAGTAGCGACACTAAACATCATCAAAATCATCTCTCGACATTTTCTTGTTTAGCTTCTAAGTCCATTAACAGTCATTTCTAATCTCGTCTAATGTCTCCGCAGTGCATTCCCAAATCCACAGACAGCCATCACTGCTCTTGGTTTTTGGTTCTGCTGTTCCCTCATATTTTCCCAGCGTCCTCTCTGGTGGCTCTTTGACTGCGGCTTAATGACTCTGGGGGCCATTTTGCACGCCCACGCTCCCCTTCCCCATACCTCGAATCTGTTTGGGGGGTAGAAGTTTCAGGCAGTTAACTTACCTGCGAGGCCATTACTGATATTTCTACCCGCCAAGTGCTCACTGCCTAGAGACAGTCTCATCTGGAGTTTTTCTTCCCCCGATGCCTCTGCTATTTGATCAAGTTCTCGCTCTGTCAGATTGTATTGGCTTTAGACCGATGCAATGGGAATGAATGAGAAAGCAGCCCCGCGAAAAGGTCAGGAGTCAAACGAAAAATGAATAAAAAATATGCATGATATTGTCTGATATTTGGAGTGTACCTGAATTATGCATGAGCGGATAGAGAGGCTGTAGGTAGTGTCAGTCAAGTAGAGTCATAGAGTTAAAGGTTGTGTACCATTTGTTCTGGTTCTGTTTCTATATTAATAATGCTGTGTAAATATATGTATATATTTTTTTATGTATGGTAACTGTTAGTTTACTGATGCATGTTATTACGGTATTTTCTGATCTATGTTATAACGTCATTTCCAGATCACAAACATTCCTGGAGTTGTCTTTTGTTTCATTTACACATTCTATACACAGATCCTGCATATTTAGGCTAAAAAAAAACAGAAAATGAATTTAAAATTATGCTTTAAGATTGTATTAAAAAGTAAAAGATGATAAAATGATGATGAATAAAGTAATATTAGTTAAAGATAGTGATTAAAAGTGTTGTGGGGGGGAAAAAAGAGAGAGAAAAGGGAAATTAAATTATAAATTGACCAAAATCTAATTATAAGAGGGCCTAGCAATTTGATTTTACTGTGTGGTTTTTGTTGTAGTTACTGTTCTGTGTTTTTATGTTTATCATTGTATTTTATTAAATGTTATACTTCATTATCTTGTGAATGAAACACAAGTTCAGGTTCACAGGAGTCAATTCTGTGTAACGTACGACTTTTTAATAAAGGACTTTAAATGGAAAGAATTGTATCAGCCTTTCAGGTACAGTCTCTCTTTAGTTTGGTTCTCTCTAATAAATAGATACACGAAATGCAATTTATTCACAGAGCTTTTGTTTAAGCTGTAAAACAAATAATTTAAAATGAAGAAACAATGCCATGTCCCATTGATTTAAGTTGCAGGACTACAAATATGAAGTAGTCCTGCATAGCTTAGCAGTTTTTAACAGATTTTCACGTCATTTGCATCCCTAAAATTAAGCAAAGAACAGATACAGTGGCAAACATATGAATTTAGTGTTGCGTAACCACTATAATGAAGTACTGATCATAACTAGCACCCTGTATGAAGTTGTAAAGTGCTATCTGATGGTTACAGTATTAGATATCTTCTTTTCTTGTCAGACACTTGGCCTGCTGCTCTGAGCATATGCCCGGCTTGTCTTATTCTGCTCTCATGAAATGCTTCTGGAGCCAGCAGGTTGCCTCAGATCGCAGATTTAGTTTAGGAAATGCTTGGAGATGTGTGGGTGCACAAAACTGGTGCTGGCTGCTTGGTTTTTAATTTCCCCGAGTGGAGAAGAGAATAAAGTGTGCATTTACTCTGGGAGGGCTGGAGGATGCAGGCGGTGAAATTCTGTTAGGACTTTGCAAAACGCTGCAGCTGATAAAAGGAGACCAGGTATATACAAAACAAAGAGGAAATGTACTATAGTATATTTGTAACTTGTAATTTTGTGGCTTGTATGGTTCATCTAATGTTGAATTAAGGATATTGCTAATTTGACTGAATGTGAAAAACCTCCATCCAGTCATAGCTGCTAATTTGTAGCATGTGTCTCTCAAATGCAGAAGAAAATTTTCATGAAATTTCACAAAATAATTGACTTCTTCTACCTGAGATGAGTAACACTTTGGTGCTTCCCTTGCCGATTCAGAGAAAATCAACACTGTTTCTTGCTCAGCCATATTTGTTTTGATGCAAGTCTCTGCCTCTCTCTGATTGGTTAATCCGCCTGTCAGTCATGCCCTCTGACATCGGCTAGACAGGATACAGCCCCTGACCCACTCGTCTTTGTAAAGTTTTTTCAAAGTGTGTGATTCTGGCAAACATACAAGTGCCACCAAAAACTCTTACAACCATAATATAAGTTCATCTCATAAAAAACATGCAGTTGTTTCACACTAAGTTCACAAATTATATAATTATTAGATAGAATTTTAAAATGGGGTCCGGGACTTACTACACAGCAAAAAGTGGAGTGTGAAAACTGACTCTCACAGAATCAATTTTAACATTTTCTCAGGGTTTATACGAGTCCAATCTCTTTTAGAGTTAATTTAACATTTTTGGAAATTTTATTGAATTAACACTGGACCAAAGTTTAACCCCAAACTCAAGAATTATATTAACGTTTTGCAAGTATTATTATAACTAAACAACACACACATATTTTATTTTTACATTAAGGGAGTTGAATTAACACTTGGGGAAGTTGAATTATCTTGAACCATATCAAATCTGGCAAATAACCCCAACTCAATCTCACATTTAACTTTCAAATAGTTAAAATAACATGTTTTGGATTAAAAACAACTGAAATAGTTTACCCTGAAATTGCGGTGCAGGTACTTACAGTAGTGGTTAGTAGTGATAATTACCATAATTTCCGGACTCAAAATATATGAATATGAGCCGCATCAACAAAATTTCGACTAAATTTCAGATTTGTACATATATAAGCCGCACCTGAGTATAAGCAGCAGGTGTTCACGTCTTCAAAAACATTTTCAAGTTCGCTCCGTCTGCATTTATTTCCTCTGAAAGTGCTTGTCGTCTTTTTGCATTGAGTCAGTTCATTGCTGCCGTCATAATTCGTCCATATATTAGCCGCACCGTGTTATAAGCCGCAGGGTTCAAAGTGCGGCTTATAGTCCGGAAATTACGGTACTGTAGAATTTACTGAGACACAGGGACAATCTGTACATTCTGGAAAAGTCTGAACTGTGGGCCAGGGCCGTTTTTTGGTCCCAGTCCGCCCCTGCTGTGGTACTTATTAGTATTTTTTTATTTAAAAGTTTGGGATTTAACTCATAGCAACAGCCAAAATTGCTAACTTAACAATTTAAGCATCTATGTACTGATTTTTTAAGTATTTGATGTTTATTACATTAGGTGTATCAACAACATGGTTTATTATATGAATTATAGTAGGTTAAGACGGGAGTTTAAAATAAGGTGGTGGTGTTTAAGATCATTCTCCAAAAAAATAATGCAATGTAAAGTAATTGAGAAGTGTAGAAATCTAACAAGAACTATCCTCGCCTCACCCTAACCCATTGCAGGAGAAGACCAAGAAATATACTTTAAGTTACATCATTGTTCACCGGCCGCCTCCATCCCTCGCCTCTCCCACAGGCATTTTGAACATTTTCTTCCAGGTCTGTCCCGATTATGATCTTGAACTGCCCCTTTTTCAGACCTCCAGGACTTCTCATTACCTCCCTGAATCCTGTGTGTCTATTCTCCAAATGAATCCCGAGCACTTTGTTTGCCTTGGGGGGGGTCAATCTCCTGAGGGGTGATCAGATCTCGGCTGTAATTGAATTGGAGGGGTCAGATCAAACGCATAGCTCCTCTCCTGGGAATAACTGCTAGAGACAGAGCTATGATACGATCTCATGCACCATTTACTTAACATATTTAGGGTGTATTTGGTCTGCACAGGAGTAGATGGGACGGATAAGGTTTAATGAAGAAAAAAAAAAAAACACGGAGATGCAAGATTGTTAATGGTCGCGCAAGGACGAGGTGTGTCCAATCAATTCCTTCTCTCTTCATTAAGGTAGAAAACGTAACGAGGCATGCTTATATCCCTTTAATGGAAAGAAGATGACCTCACCTTCACTATCACGGTATGGGACACGCTACAGCACCAACACCGCAGTATCTCCATACGATTCTATGCAGTAATATAACCTGAATATGAGAAAAACTAAAAAAGCTAACATATGGTAAACGGCCTCATTTTCATACTGCGCTTTTTGCACCTTGAATGCACTCGAAGCACTTAACATCAAGGAACCACTCATCCATTCACACAACAATATGCGCAGACACCGGGTGCAAGGTGGGTCAAGTGTGTTACTCGAGGACACAACGACTGCATCTGTGAGAGCTGGAATTGCACCGCCAACCTCATGGCTCAATCGGTGATGTCTATATCGAGAGTGGGATTTGAACCGCCAACCTTTAGATTAGTGGGTAAACTCTAAGAACTAGTTACTTTTTATTTTGAATGTATGTTTTTGATGAGGAAACGACATTAGCATAGCATAACTCAATTCAATTCAATCCAATTTATTTTTGTATAGCCCAAAATCACAACAGTTATGTCGGCGGGCCTCACAAAATTGTTAAATTAGCAAACAAAGATGTCAGAGAATTAGCAGAACAAGAACAAAATAAAATAATAATAATTAATAATTCATTAATAATTCAAAAATACAGAATGTCCAACAACAAGTAGCAAATGGATAATTGTCTCAGCATCTCCTGTCCTTAGACCCTCCTTCTTCGGCAAGGAAAAACTCGGAAAGAACCCAGTGGGAAAAAAACGAGAAACCTCGAGGAGAACCACAAAGAAGGAGAGATCCACTCCCATGGAATAGCTTATATTACACTATTAACTCTGATAATAGCATAATATAAGCGCTTTAACTATAAAAATCCAGTCTTCGAAACAGTTTCTTAACATCTCTACCTCAAACTCTGCTGAAATAGAGAGGACAGGTTGAGTTCGGAGTTCTTTTTTAGCCGAGCGCATTACAGATTCTAGTCAGGGCCCGTGGTGCTTGTGTCCTTGTTGTAGGATGCATCGGTGGGTAACTCCATGTTTATCAAATGGAGTTTGTTTCAAAGCGTACGAGCAGTCAGGTCCCTAATTAAACAAGGCACTGTTGGAAAATGAAATGTTTGTGATGCTGATTTGTGGTTGTAGAGGCATGCCGAGTACAAGAATGTGGAGTTAGTAAGAGAGCCAATTTAAATATTTTTGATGTCGTATACTGTATAGTGATTGCTAATGATGTGTTTTCATTGGTTCATAGGGGATCCGGCGATTAATGGTGAAGTCAAAATGTGGATAATGATACATACATTTTAGTCAATATAGGATCTGATAATATGTTGTATCTTTGAACTGCCATATCAAAAAACAAACAAAAAAAACAAAAAACGAGGTCGTCCTAGGTTGTGAAAATACGTATTTAGATGTTAACTGCTTCATGTACTGAGCAGAAGCCTATTAAATGTACTGATACTTTACTTTACTTTACATGCTGGGGGTGTTCTACATGCATCTCTATTAGTATTAAGGAGTTACCATGGTGACGCAATGAACGCATTAGCAAAGACAGACAAAAATATTTTAAGATTGTCTGAAAAATCAAGAAAAAAATGATTTCAACAACTAATTTTGCGTTCTTGGGTCCGTTTAAAAAGAAAAATCAACAAAACAGGTGAGGATATCAAGACAACGTAACCCATTTAAGAGATTGTAAAGGTAAGATCCATGGCAAAATAAATTTCCATTCCGTCAACTGGACTAAAGTTTTAAAGTGAGTGGCTTCTTTAGTTCTTCAGAAACCTGATGAAAAAAGGAGAAGCCGCTCGGACGAAACATTTTGACTGTAAAACTTTTGACTGAATTTAATTTAATTTGCAATTAAGAGATTTTTGTTGAAGGAAGGAGGACGGGCATACTTGTCGAAGTATGTGGGTGGTCCTTAGTAGCACTGTATGGAAGATAATTTGTTTCATCAGATTTTGAATTTTAAACGCCGTTGAATTTCTCACTTTGAATTTTTGTCACTCTGAAAAAACATGTTTCAATTATTTTTATACAGAATTTTAATTGCTGAAATTTTCAGAGTGTTTCAAATTCAAAATTAAAATTTCACCTTCAGCATAGATATTTTCAAGTCTTAAATTCAGCGGTCAAAATTCAGAATGTAAAATTTGCAGTAAAAAAATTCACAGGAATGATCCAAGATGCCAAGGCAAAAGCAATCGATCCAGAGTGAGCCGATCTAATTTAGTAACAAACAGGAAATGGTGCAGTGAAGCGATCTGATTGGTCAGAATTAGCCTCATCCAAACCTCAAACCCCGCCCACAGATGAGAACAGCCAATAGGAAACTAAAATTTCAGCAACTAAAATTCAGAATAAAAATAATTCAAACATCTTTTTTCAGATTAAAAAAATTCAAAGTGAGAAATTCAGTGGTGTTTAAAATTCAAAATCTGATGGAACAAATTATCTTCCATACACTGTCTTTTGTTCATGGTTATTTGTATTCTTATTTGGATAAAAAATATAGAAAATAAATCATATTGAGCTTTGCAGGACGGTTACTTGAACATGTGCGACTGAATCAAAACACAACTCCAGGTATGTTTTTGATGAGGTAACATTGCTTAGTCCATTTTGTAGAATATTGGAGCTTTAAATATTCCATCTAAACGTCCACGTAATATAAAATAAAATCTGTAAATCAGAAAGAAAACGCATTATTCTCATGTTCCTTTCTAAAACCCAAGTGCAGCTAACTTCACCTTACACATTCCATACCTTCTGTACTTCTCCATTATCTTACACCTCTGCCTCCCCCCTCCCCATCGGTGCATTAATGGCCACGTGTGACTTTTAAAAGCATTTCAATCAATGGAAGTGAGCTTTCTAATGGGACCGGCTCTTTCAGGAAACTGCGCTGGAATATACGTTTTCATTACGCGCACGAAGGTTGTCCAGTTCGCTCAACGCTCTCCGGGCTGTATTGAAATAAAAGGTACCGGCGAGAGAGCAAAAAGCCTTGGAGATAAAGTCTAGTGAAGATATAGAATCCTCCACCTCCCATCATCCCCCTGTAACGTTCACCTTTTAATACAAGAGGAGCAAAGTGATAGCGTAACATTAATGATACTGATGGATTTCCAAACCTGGTATTGTGCTGACGCGAGGAGATGTAAAATACAGGAGGATTTATCGATTGTTTTGATACTGGAATCCACGCGGCTAGCATGACGAGTTTAGCGGGAAAGTAAACGGAAATTTATGGAGACTTAGGAGAGATCCATTACACCGGGAGTGGAGGAGGTAGCTGTTAAAAGACGGAGCGAGAATATTGGATTTAAAGGCGCGCTGTACAACCCGTATAATGTGCAGGAGGGTCCGCTACCGGGTGGTTTCCATGGAGACGTTATTGGATTATTTCAAAGTATGATGTTAAAACGATCCGGCTCGCATTTATTTAATTAGATGTGTTTGATAGTTCGTAAAATTCTTTGAAAATCAGGCATTTTCACCGTGAGTAGCGTTGGCTCTCCGCAGATCTGACTTGTAACTTAACTTTTCTCTGATAGATATGTTTAATGCCGTACTGTAGAACATTCCAGACAAAGGAATAACATCACCATGGAGACAAGCTATGGCTGCAGAAACTCCTCTAGAAAAGTTACTCAGTGCACATAAGTATGAGGCTGGTAAATAAGAAGATGCAACAAAGTTTTACTCTCAATACGTAATATGATATTAATTGATTGACATTTCATAAATTTGTTGTAAATGGTTTTATTCATTGATTTTATTATTATTATTTTATCTATTAATTCTGTTTTAACATGATTGTGCTGACGTTTTGGAGTTTTGCATTGCTCTGTGAAGCACTTTGGAAACAATTTGGTTTATAAAATGTGCTATACAAATAAAGTTGGATTGGATTGGATAAATTGACATTTCAAACAATTAAAACTGTCGAGCTAATTAAACATAGGCAGTATAATCTACTTTGTTTTAACCCAAAATTGATATACAGTGTCTCAAAAAACTTGACATAATTTCGTAAGGCAGTCATTTTGGAAAAATATTGATGAAATAACCTCAAATTTTCACTGCATGTATAGAAACAGGTCAAGATTTTATATTTAATGTCATATTTTTGTTCTGTTTTCAGGTTGAGTCATGTCATTAATTCCCAAAGAGTCAAAAATCCCAGTCATTTTGCATTTTTTGCATCTTTGAATATGCTCACACAGTCTCTGCAGCGTGACTTCAATGCAAAATGGCAAACAAAAGTCTCACAATAAACTCATAAGCATAGACTTAGTAGTTTTCAAGATACTTCCTTTTAAAATTATGTAAATTTTTTGAGACACCCTGCATTATTATTATTTTTTTTTAAAGCTTTCTCCCATATTGTAACATTGTTCCCTCATCAAAAACATGCTTAAAGAGGTTGTTTAATGTCATGCATGCTTGAGTCATTTATACAAAAGCATGAGCCAAATTGTACACAACAACTTCACAAACCTGGTGCGATGTGCGGTGCTTTCATTAGCAGGCTGCACACTGATTGTGTTGTGATTGCATAATGACTCCTGCATATTGCCATTGTTTATTTACCAGCCTCATCTATTTGACATCTTTGTGGTATTAAAAACTTAGATCACCACATTATCTTTTATTGTTTTGAAAATACTATATCAGCAATAAACAATGTATTAGCGCATTTTATAACATTAATGCTCCCTGTGTTAAGTCACATCAGGTTTGTGAGGTTGTGTGGGGCTTTGTATGGAGCGTTTGTATCGTGCATTAGGCAGAATCTTGCAGCTATAACTATAAGGAGAGCTCAGAAAAGACTCGGGTTAGAACATTAAAATACTCCAACATGCATGAATGACATCGAAAATGAGGGTGTTTTTAATGAGGGAATAACATGCTCGTAAACTCAAAACACCCACATCATAAGAGATAGATCTAACTAGCTGCCCCATCATTACATTGTGCAAGTTTCAAACATCAAAATGTCACTGTAAAAGCTTTTCTTAAGCAGAATATTCATCAGTTTCCATGGTGACACGATACACTACCATAAAAGTTTTTAGATAGTCTGAAAAGTCAAGAATAAATAGAAAATGGATTTAAACAACACATTTTCAGAAGTCTGATACAAGTGTTCATATATGGTTAGAGCCTTTTTTAGCAACTCATCTGTTGTAGTTCCAGCTCATTCTGGTCAAGTCGTGTTGAAACAAAAGTCAGACTAAAATCTTGACCTGAGTAACATCTTCAGACAGAGCAGTGCCTCCACCTACAGTTAGCATCGCGCTCGCAGAGGATGTTGAAGGCATCAGTTGCAGATTGTCGATATCCAACCGACCGTCAATCATTTTGCGGACAACACAGTATCCTCCTTAATTTTCAGAAGAACAGTCCTCACTTTTAAAATTGTCACTAAAGTTTGAGAAGCAGCAAAAAGTGTGTCTCTGCAGGGGAGCGCAGGCAGAGAAGCACCCATCAGTCGCTCTGACAAGAATAGTTCAGGTGTTGTTTCGACGCGGGAGTTTTAAGATGGTGTGAGAAGCGAGTGTGAAGACTGTATTAATAATTTGTCATAGCAGCAAAATGTCATAGAGTGGCATTCTCATCTACAGCATCCCGTGGAATTTACATACACTGCAAGAACTCTAATCCAGCCAAGTTAAGACTAGTTGGATTAACAAAGTTTCATTGTGAGTAAGATTCACTAGAGAAGTAAAGGGCAATTCTCCCGTCACGTGTGTGACATTCACACAACAATTCTGTTATTCTTCCCGGCTTCAAGCTTAGGCATTAATGGAAATCTTATAAATTATAGGATATTCATTTTATTTTAGGTTATCTCTATCAGCAGATATAAGTAGTTTAGCTTTTTCATACGTTTTCTTAGAGATACTGAGGCAAGTGTGTGTGTCACGTGTGTGACATATCAGGTTGATAATGTTTAGTTTGACCCTTAATATAAAGAAAAATGAAAAAAAAAAACAAGAAATGAAGGGTTTAAGTGCATACATTGATTCTAACAAATATGATAAACACAATTATGTATGACAAAAACTTTATCTTTTGCAGAAAAGACCCTTTCATTGACAACAACAATACTCAGATAACATGTCCTCTTTAATAACCACTGCCCCCTGAAAATCAACATTTCTTGAAACCTGGTCAACATAATATTAAAATATAATATATAAAGCCTAGAAGTCTACAAATATATTATACAAGTAGTTTTTAAATTTTGCCATGGAGGCTCCATTTGGCCCTAAACCAATCTAACAATGGAACTTGGACTTATTGTAGCTAAATATGAAAGTACATTTTGCTTCACTGTGAAACTTTTCGGTTGGGGTCCATCACCAGCATGTTTCTGGTTATTTTGCCTGAAATTTTCCACAGTATGAAATTTAACATATCGATCTTACATTTATTCAACTGCAAGTGGTCAAAAATACCTATAAAACAAGCTGACTGACTTCTGACTGTGAGCAGGGACGCCTCTCCACAGATCTGACCTCTAATCTCCATGATACTGTGAAGGTTTAACATGATACTGTGAAACATTCCAGATGAAGCAGTAACATATCCAATGAGACCACCAGAAAAGTTACACAGTGCACCTTTAAGATAAGAAAAACAGCTCTTTGCGTGTAAAATAAGAAACCAAATGTGATGTTGCTTGAGTTATGAAAAACACCTACTTATTCCATTTGGTAGATTGGTTGATGCTTTTCTTCCTTCCTTTACTCTGCTTCTTAAGTGCTTTGGGAAATCGTCTCAAGTTCAGCACACGCTAATAAAGCTTTAAACTGTTCTGTAATTACAACACGTCTCCATTAGGTTTAATTATAAATGGTTGAAGGTTCAATTTCCCCAACTCTAACCAGGAATATTAATTAAACTGACTTATTTGTAGCACGTTTCATAGAACTGATACTGGTGTTGGTAATGAATTGATCTTGAGCAAAGAAATTATTATTCGTGTGGCGTAAAAGAACACATTATTCCCTTTTAAACATGTTTTCAGTTACCTTGAGAGAAGTATTTCACTTTTTTAAAATATTATCTGCATTTGGAAGCATCAGGGCGCCCCCTGCTGGCACCAAGGAGAATGAACAATGGGAAAATAGACAAATGAACCCAAAAACCAACAGTTTAGAGTTTTACCAGTGACATAACAATCCAGATGAATTTAAAAAAAATGTTAACAGAATAAATGTAACTGGAAATGTTCTATTTCAGTGTTAGTTCTCAGAGAAACCAACTTTGAATGAATTAATAAAACACAAATCTATGAGAAAACAATATCCCGTGATTCTAATGAAGGTGTATAGAGATTCGGTGGAGCACTTCCTGTATTACCACCTGATGTGGAACAGAGTGTTTTCTATGGAAGATAATTTG
>JACN01106497.1:0-12753 GCA_000787155.1 Scartelaos histophorus
ATATATATAAAATAGCTGCCAAGTTAAATGGCACATTTATAGAGATACACTGCCTCAGTGTTTGCACATGTTCAGTAACTGGATACACACGATAAATGATAAAATAAAATGGGCAGTTTGATTTAGGAATATTACAACAATCCCAGATGCGTCTTTTCAGGGCGTACAGCTTCAGTCTGTGGATACATTCAAAGTTCCTGAACGACCTGGGCTGCTCCATTTCACAGCAGTTGTGAAGTGGGGGCGCCGTGGGGTCTACAGCACAGTGCGCTCTGTCTGTGGAAGACGTTTGAAGGAGGCAGGTTTGTTCTTCTGTACCTGTCCTCCCAGGCCCCCTCAGCTGGTACAGACGCAAGCAAACGCACATGAAAGCCGCACGCACTGTGTGGAAATCCCTGCTCCGGTCTGATCGTTCTTGTTTGCAATGGATTGTGGAACCGCCGTAGCACTGTGCACATCTTCTTCTTTGGTTTTTGTAATTCCCACAACGATGAGCAGCGGCGTTTAACCCTCTTCAGAGAGCTGGGGCACAGTTGAAAGAATTCCTTTTTGTGTGCGTGTGCTGAACATGCTTACAGTGCAGAGGAGATTGGGGTGGGGGCCTGGGACATGAGGCTTTGTAGCACGCTGCGTCTCTGTTGTGCCTGTCTTTTGCAGAAGCTTTAAAAGGCAAATGTACCACGGGCGTTCCCTGGGGCATAGTAGCGCCGTTGCTGTCTTCCTTCACCCCCTCTCGTCTCCCCTCCTCCTCTCTCGCACTCACATGCATAAATAGATCAGGGGATACATAAATCAAAATAAAGATGACAGCAGGAGCGATTTGGAAACGGAAGCATCGGCAATAAAACTCCATCAAAGTGTCGTTTGAGATCAGCGCACTGGGCCCGGGAGCTGCCTTGCCCCAATCGGAGGTACAAAGCCATTCCCAGGTTGGCTGACGGAGTGGGAAGCCGTTGTCATGACAACTCACAGCCATACACAATTACAGAATGATAAAAGAGAAGGTGTGGATGGATAGTGGATGTTGAACCGTTTTGATTAAATGTATGTTAAGGTAAGCCTCTGTTGCCAAAGACTCTCCTCCAGCCCCTCCTGGAACAGTCTTGACTCTTAATGAAGTCATAACTGTCAGTTTCAGACCACAGTGACTCCCTAGCATACATTGTCCATGTTTAATTGGTTACTTTTTTGTCTGTAACTATTACATGTTACATGTTACATGTTACATGTTACTGCTACATTCACAGTACCAGTTGTAGTACACTACACAGTAGAACAGATGTGACTAGTGTGAGACTAATGCCATGAAGATTCATCCAGTCTCCAGAGATGGGGCTGTCATTCTTTTAGACAGCTCAGAATATCCCAGCATAAATACCCACATACAGCATCAGACGAGTGTAGACTGCGCTGCGTGCCGCCACATATCTTTATTTGATCTGAGCTGCATCCGGTCGTCACGTCGGATGAGGCAGTCTGACACAGGCAGGTTGTAACCAGCTGCTTCTGTAAATCTCACTGTGGGGCTTTTCCCCTGTCTCTTTTTTAACCTCTGTCGATTCCTTGAGACTATCACAGTGACTTGTTGACGCGTCCTCCTTTGTCCTGTCTCCTTGCGTGACATCAGCGCTGACATGATTACTGCTAATGGCTGTCACGGTGACAGGCTTGCCTTGTACTCCAACACTATTTTAGGCTATTTCTTCTGCCTTCTCACTCCTGATTGAAAGCAGATTTTTGGAATGGATTCTATGTTTGAAAATGAGTCTGACCTCTTCCATCAATTGTCAAGCAAGCGGCCCGAGTGTTGATTAAGGCGTGGTAAGCCAGAAGCATTCTGGGCTGACGGAGGTTCAGGTGGAGGCAGAGATGATGGGCTCTTAGTGGAAGTGAAGGTAATGAGGATCAAGGGAGTAGGGGGCACATGGTGTCAGCACTTCAGAGCACACACAGGGGCTGACACTCTCTTCTATCCACAGCCTCAAGCTCGAATGTGACAAGCTGGCCAGCGAGAAGTCAGAGATGCAGCGTCATTATATCATGGTAAGTAAGTCTGGACAGATGGTTTTCACAAAAATGTCAATTATTTGCTCTATTCAATTGTGGTATTTGTTTGAAATAGTTTTGATTTGATCCCATTTTCACAAAAGTTTGGTTGGACAAGAAATTTAATTATGAATATGTATTTTTTAATGCTGTCAAAAATATTGCGTTATTAACAAGTTAACGCAAAACAATTTTAACAGCATTCATTTTTTTGTAGCAAACTAGTATTTAACAGTGGCCAATGCTGTAACATTAGAATAACTACAGGATCCGGCTATAAACAGGAAGCAAAACAATTTGTACAAAATTGAGAACCCATGTCAGGTGTGCTGATGTTATTTATAAGAGGAAAACACAAAATAAAATCCACTTTAATATACACGACAAATCTGCACTTAAGGATAAGGAATGTGATAAGTTTGTAGACTCTTCAAGCTGTCCTCACTCCTCCAGGTTGTTGTTATATCCATAAACTCACGGAGGACCACATATTGCAGTAGGACTCATATCTGCCATACTATTTAATAGTTATTTCTAAAGCGTTGACTGCATATAGATCCATGTGCTGCGACATGTAAACAAACCGCTCCACGTGGTGACAGGTTTAGGTTGGGGCTCAAGGCTGGGGCTCATGGTTAGTGCAGATAAACACAGTTGCAATTTAAAAAAAACAAAACATTTGAACAAAGCAAGCCTGTCCACATTTTTGTGTTGATAAGAGTATAAAAATCATTTCTCAGGGGACATAAATGTGGGATTAATTTGCGATTAATCGCAAGTTAACTATGACATTCATGAGATTAATTGCGATTAAATATTTTAATAGATTGACATCACTAGTACGTTTACTTTATAGATCTGTTCAAGGTACTCAGACTGCTCCTTGCCCATGCTTGATTTCTTAAGTAATCAACCAAATCCATTAAAGATAGAGACAACTCTGATGTCCCTGCCGCTATGCAATGCAATTAACTATATAGTATCATTTATGCCCTACCTATATCCTCCTATGCTATATAACTGCACACACCGCCTCACACTACACACAGATGTACTCAGTGCTGCACTCGGGGCTAATCTCATTGTTGCTGGCCGTTGCCGTGTAGCTGTCTGATGTTTTGCCTCTAATTGATCCTCTGACTGGCTTTAATCTCATCTAATCTGCACCGCCGCACTGCTCTCTCCACTGTCAGGAGCGCACACACACACACGCACACACACACACACACACACACACACACACACACACACACACACACACACGCACAGAGGCAGGCTGAGCGCTCCCACACTCTCCAGCTGATGGCTCTGCCGAGCAAACAAAATGTGCAAGCTAAAATGGTGGAGACAGTTCTGGTTTAAGCCTCTCTTATCTCCAGGCCTGAGCAGTTTAAGTGTACACAAATGCCCCCAGAGCAAATGTTCTAATGCAGATGATAAGTTAAATTCATTTGTGATGGTTGAGTAAATGGCACTGTTGTTGTACTGCTTTGTGGTTTGATTTTAGGGTTTGATTTTGGTTGTGCTAAGTGAAACTGAGAGTCAGATTGCACATGTGTCAGATTAGCAGCGTGACCTTTATGGGGTTTGTGACGTATGAAGCACTAAGAGGAAGCAGTCAGCGCAGTGCCGCCAGAGCCAAGAGCCCTCACAAGTCTGTGGAAAGTTCAGCCCTGTCAGTCGTGTTGTTTATGTGAAGGATTTAACCCCTGAGAGACCATAGGTGCTGCATGTACTATCCTTTCACATAGCCCACTTCTATAGATTTACTGTTAAAGAGGTAGCAAAGCATGGGTGGTCAAGAACATGAACAGGAGTTTTAAAATACTGTACTTTAAAGAGATCTGATATTAGTCAGTCTTTCAGTGCCAGTATTTCAACATATCTCTTATGATCCTCTAAAGTTGGGCACATTCACAGACACAGTGCAGCAGCACAGTGCACACTGAGGCTCCACACTTGTACAATTACGCTGTGCTCCCTCCATCAGCGGCTGTGCCCCCCTTTTTCCCTCTAATAGCTTGTCAGGTCGGCCCTCTCCCCGGTCACTGGCTGCACCTCCATTTTCCGCTGCTGTAATTACTTTAGGGAGCTTCATGTGGGCTCCAAAAGCAGAGCGGTGTATGTGCACGCTGTGCACGTGTGTGCACGCACATCTGATATTGTCAGTGTGAGACTGGCACAAAACAATAGCTGGTGTTTGAAGGATCGAGTGAGTGATAGAAATGTGCGTGGTGCAGAGCGCTGCACTGTTTGTTTTGTGGCGACAGCCAGTGGCCTCAGACACAGGGTGATTAACACAGGGACGCCCAGAGGGTGGCCCTCTCATTAACACTCAGCACTCCACAGTCCGCTCGGCTTTCTCCGCCACTTCCTCCTCTCTGTACAGCCTTTTGTCTGTGTGTGTGTGTGTGTGTGTGTGTGTGTCTGTGTGCGTGCGTCTGCGTGTGTGCGTGCGTCTGCGTGTGTGTGCGTCTGCGTGTGTGTGTGTCTGCGTGTGTGTGCGTCTCCGTGTGTGTGCGTCTGCGTGTGTGTGCGCCTGCGTGTGTGTGTGTGTGTGTGTGTGTGCGTGTGTGTCTGTGTGTGCGTGTGTCTGCGTGTGTGTGCGCGCATTTTCTACAGTTTGCGAGTTGTCAAAGGCAGAATGGTGGTTCTGACAATATGGACACAATGTTTTACACAGCATTGATCAGTGCTATAGCTTAGACTAATTAAATGCTAGATTTTACTTTTGCAAAGGAAATCTAAATCTTAACATTGTATTTAATGTAATCTGTAATAATCTGATCATGTACTTTATTTCTTATTTCATTCTAGTATTATGAGATGTCCTATGGGCTGAACATTGAGATGCACAAACAGGTAAGTTCTTTGTTTTGTTTTTTTTTATTTAATCAGCTCACGGTAATAATATCGAACAGTTGCATCTCAGAGTTGTCATCATTCACCATCTTAACTACTGTGTATCTTTTGGTCTTTTACTCTATAGGTTTGCATTTAACAGCATTATGTTTTTGCCAACATGCCTGTGTACTTTACTTTACTTTAAATGTTCCATTTGCTAGAAATACTTCACAATATATAATGCAGAGCACAACGTTTAAACACTTGACTTAGGTTTGTCATGAGTTGAGTGATGATCAGTGTGGTGAAAATCTCCTGCCCCTCTAGTCCCTCCTGATGCTGTGATGTTGAGAGTGAAACCCAGTGCTCACATGTTTATGGTGAAAAGCCCTGAGCGTTACATTGGTCTGTGGTGTTGACAGAGACACAGATGTTCTCCTCACACCTGCAGCTCTATGACTGGCAGCTGTGGGCTGCACACATAATATAATCCAGTCACTTTGAGGCGTTTAGGCAGATCTGAATAATGTTACTCTGGGCTTGTGTTGACACTGTTTATAATGTACAATTGAGTGGAAACTTATGGTAGCCTTGAAGTGCAAAGCTTCTGTACATCTACGTCTAAACATTTGTGAAAAACATTTTCACTAAAGGTTGACAATATTTTAAAGTTTGTGCTCACTGTATCAGGGTTTGTGCAAGCTCTGATTTTGAAATGTTGATCATTGATCACAATAACCAAACGCTGATCCATATCTCAAAAACAGTGTGCACTAATGTTAATTATGTGTGAACAAATGTGCACAAACATGCAAAAAGATTTGACACCATTTTAGTGGCAATGGGACAGTTTGTGACTGGTCAACTGATAGGCTGTCCACAAACAGACAATCAAGCCAGAACTGTCAGTTTTCCCCCTATTTTGAATATAAATATTCTTGAATAAATTATTTGATTTCTTGGCCATAAAAAAACTTGAATTAATTAAATCTAATGAATTGCTACCCACAGCTCCCATTTATGATGCGTCACGATGTATGAACTTACTTAACATTGGCAAAGGATTCTGGGGCAGCAGAAGTCGTGTCCATACATCAGGCCAGGCCAAAGCGAATCATTTATGCCTGCACTCCATGTGGACAAGAAGAATGTTCCGCTTGGGTTTTGCCCATACAGATGACCTGTCTGCCACCTCCTGTCCTCACACCGTCCCATGATTGACGGTGAACACTGGTGTTGGACAGGACCAGAAAACTGAGACAAATGCACACAAGCATAGGCACACATAAAAGTAGACATCCACCATGATTTAGGGACCGACCAGTTTATGCACCCACACAAACCTACATAATAACTCGGGTTCAACACTCATATAGTGTTAATTGAGTTATTCAATTCATCTCACACCTTCCTCTGGTCAACAGCAGAGAAGACATGGTCAGTGTGCTTGTCTTTGTGATATTGTACATTTCTCACGCCTCCTGCTATTTGAACCACATGAGCGCACCCATTCACCTCTGGTGTACAGCGTTTGTGCTGTAGGGTACGTTTTGTTAGAGAGCCTTCCTGTTGTCCTTTATGTGCATGTTCCCTCTTCCTTTGTGCGTTGTGTGAGCGGCGCTGCTACTTCCATTAGTGAGTTGAGATTGAAGGGGATGTGTGGAGACGAGTGTGGAGGAGCATTCATGTCGAGGCCTATTGTAGCCAGCCAGTTTCTCTCTCACTCCTTACTCTTGTCATACTGCATTTCGCTTATTTTTTTGTTCAAATGTTCAATCCTTTTTTCCTTAATCTAACCTTCTTCTGCTCTCCTGGCTTTATTATTTTATGGAAAAGCTGGGTTTAGTTGTATTTCTGAATTGATTATATTATCTGTAAAACTCAAATTGGTTGGTTGTATTAGAATTAGTCTAGCAGTTCATAGTTCAGTCTTCTCTCACAGGTAAGCACAGGATCTGATGTAAAATGTGAACAGTCTGAACTACTAAAAACAATCACAAAAATACATCTCAATTGCAGTGCTTGTTAGAAAAATCAATTGAAAAATAAAAGAACTGAATCATTTGCAACATTAAGTTTTTGTTCTCATATGTGACTTCTAGTTGCATTGTCATTCCCATCCCAATAGATAATGCTACAGAGCCTTGATGACAGACTATTGAGACACAAAAGCTGTAATGCTTACATTACTTTTATTTCGGATTTAGGTGAATAATAAGAAAGTAATTATTGCTTTAGATTCAGTATAAAATAAGAGAATGACAAAGATGAAGAAAAAGTCACCACACAACAGTTTTAAAAAGCTGTGTAGGAGGCAGAGGCAGTGATGGAGGGCAGATAAAAGAGGAGACACAAGCATAAAGGCTATGTGAACGAGGGAGTGGCGCTTTGCTCAGAGCGAGTCCCGCAGAGACATTTCAGAGACATTTTGGAGATGTCATTGCTGGATGTGTAATGACGAGTGGATAGGAGCGATGCTTGATGTGAGCTGTGCTCGGCATCTCTAATGACTGTGAGGAAAGGCCGCCTTCTCCTCAGCGCCACCAATTAGGCTCTAACACAATTAGTGCTGCTTTGCATATCTCAGACGGATTGGATGATTACCAACCAAATGTGATAATAGACCTGCGTGTGAGAGGGAGCGGTGTGTGCGGCTCTCTGTGTGCGGCTCTATGTGTGTGCACAGCTCTGTGTGTGTGTGCACAGCTCTGTGTGTGTGTGTGTGTGTGCGTGTGTGCGTGCGTGCGTGTGTGCGTGTGTGCGTGCGTGCGTAGTTCTGTGTGCGTGTGTAGTTCAGTGTACGTGTGCAGCTCTGTGTGTTTTAGAGAGTTTAAGCAACTTAAATAAAGACGGGAATAAAGAGCAGCGATATAAACGTGTGAACATGTATGTGTGTGGAGCTCCACTTTCAGAAGGTCAGAGATGTAGTGTCTCACAGCCGAGAGTGAATCACTGATTCACTCTTGTGTCTAATGAAGCTCTGATGGAGAAATCAGGGCACCTGTAATCTCATCCAACTCGTAATGATTTATACCACACTATACTGGGAGGTGTTTAATCCGAATCTGCATACTCTACACATTTGGTTTGGTTTTACTGGTAAAAGGAGCATTGTATGAATGCATTTAAGATCAAAGATGATGAGTGTGTAGATGGAATACTAGTACTCATAGACTGTACTGGACGGCAGCACTTGATTGTCAGGAAATGGTTGCAGCATTTTGTAATTCCAATATACTGCACCCTAATACACCCCAAATTGTGTCCATTTTAAATACAATTGCATCATGTAGAATGTCCCAAAGCTCTATACTTGTCTCTGCAACACTCTAATAACATTTAAATTCTAGTAAATTTTTACACTATGTATTGTTAGACAAGAATGTTATCATTACTGTTAATTACTGAAGTCACTTTTCTTTTAGCCTTTATCAGATGGACTTTTTTTTCTCTCTTTTACCCAATCCTCTTTTTCTCTCCAGGCTGAAATAGTGAAGAGATTAAATGGGATCTGCGCACAAGTGCTGCCCTACCTGTCTCAGGAGGTGCGTATGCTCGCTGACACACAGTGGCCCTCGACCTCTGCCCCAGACCCTGTGCCTCATATTCTGGAATGAGCTCGGGCCTCATTCGCGCCTCATTACCTCTCCGCCTGTGTGACCCCTCCCCTCCTCCTCCTCTTCCTGCTCGGCCTCGTGTCATTCATCATCAACTGCTTCCTTTCACTGTAGCCCTGCTCCCCCCTCCCCTGTCTTCATGATTCTCCTCGCCATATTCAATATTTCCACTCAGCCCCTCCCCCGCTCTGCTCTGTACGTGTGTGTGTGTGTGTGTGTGTGTGTGTGTGTGTTTGTGTGTCAGTGTAATAAATGGTTGTGTGATTCAGATAAGCTATGCTCTTATCTGCCCACCAGGGGGTTGACCTCCACCCATTACAGCACACCAACCTCCCATCCATTCTCTGGAGCCTCACAAAGCCTTTGTGTGTGTGTGTGTTTGGTGTGTGTCTTTGGTATGTGTGTCTTTGGTGTGTGTCTTTGGTGTGTGCGTCTGGTATGTGTGTGTTTGGTATGGGTGTGTGTCTGTGTGTGTGCACAAATAGCAGAATGGCCAGAGGCAGGGGGCTACATCACCTGTGAGACATGTTGACGCTCAGTTGGGACTATTGATATTGATCTAACCTCTCCACCTCTTCCCCAAATTCTTCTCTCTCCTCTTTGGGTCTTTGTCTCCCCGCCTCATGTCACCCGTCACTTGTGTCTTGCAGCACCAGCAGCAGGTCCTTGCAGCGATCGAGCGGGCCAAGCAGGTCACCCCTCCAGAAATGAACTCCATCATCAGGGTACGACCAACCTGTGGGGACAGACACACAATTACTGATCATTACCTTTTCTAGTGTTTTTTTTTTGTTTTTTTTTTGTTTTTTGTTTTTCTTCATGTCCAGTGTGGTTGAAATGGCCTCTGGGGCTGCGCTCACTGTTGGTGAAAGATGTTACATTAGGATATTTTATGGTATCTTTAATCCTCAAGACAGCCCTAATAGATTGCACTGAAATGCAAATCCAAACAAATTCTGTTATGTCAGTTTACGACCAGGTAGAAATGGCCTAATTTTCTCTGCTGTTGTACATTTTATTATAACAAAACTCATGTACATCAGGTGTGATGAGTGTTTTTTTCAGTGTTTGTGGGTTTCCTCTAAGCGCTCCCTGCTTCTCTTTCTACAGCAGCAGCTCCAGGCTCACCAGCTGTCCCAGCTCCAAGGACTGGCCCTGCCCATGACACCATTGCCTTTGGGCTTGAGCCAGCCCACCCTCCCCGCGGTCACCACTTCGTCTGGCCTCTTCTCCCTCTCCTCTCTGCTGGCCTCCCAAGCCCAGCTGGCCAAGGAGGAGAAGGCGTCCCGTGATGGAGTGGACAGCCACCGCGAAGAGGATGGAGACAAATCTGATTAGTGTTTCTTTACAAAGACCTGAGTCCCCCAAGCATGTCGTGTGGCCCACTGCCTCCCTCCGTCTACAGTACGCTCACGCGCACCGACCTGTGCCCACCTGCCCTGCGACAAGTCCTGCCTCTGCCAGCTTCACAAGGAGGGGACTTGGCCTTTTTAATGTAGTACTGCCATCATGTTCCTCTGAACACACCGGGGTCCTTGCTCTGTTTCCTGTGATTCTGCTTCTTTTTTTTACATTAGCATTTCTTTATTTCTCCAGAGTGAGGAATCCATATTCTGCTGACTGCTCTGAGAGACTGAATGCTACTAGTTAGCCCAACACACAGTGATGAAAACATGTGTTTTCTTGCGTACAGTGTATACAAATCATCATCCACAAACTCTTTTGCCAGTTTATATAGCATGTTTTTATTTGAAGAGTGGTGCCTCCTGGTTTCATTCACTGAAACTTATAATGATCCATGTTTCACCTATCCAAAATGCTATCCTAAAATCAAACACCTCTGCAGATGTATTGCGTATTAATCTCAATTTGGCCAAACATATCTTGTTGCCAGTATCAAAGCACCAGACAGCGATCATGCATGTAGTGGGTTTGACAGCAGAGGGCAGTGTGTCTCTTTGAAGAAACCTCTAGACTTGCTTTAGGCCTGAGCAAAACAATGACAAGACTATGACGAAGCACAGGCAGGGTCACAATAGAGCAGCATATTTATCCAGTCTGATGGATACACCCTTAAAAACACACACATTCATTTGGGTTTGATCACTCTCTGAGGTAATCGACATACGTGCAGGAGGGACCAGTGCACAGTACAGCACCTCCAAAAAGTACAGTTGTCCTTACATTAAATTTAAATTCAAAAAGACCCTCCCACACCTGTGCCAAACAGGATGGGAGCGTTTGTATTTTGATTGGAAAGCAGTTGGTATGAAGATTTTGCCTTTAGTTGCATCCAAAATGCCCATGTATTATTTATTTGTATTTAATGAATGCTTCAATAACAGTAACATTCCAAATTCTAATAATATATGAAATAAAAAATCCTGCTCACCTCCTTATGCATCTTCCTCAGTTTAAATCTGTGCGTAACTCAATGCACCATTTTCCCTTGGTCATCATTTAATTTAACCTCTTAACCTGGTGACTATAACTGTTCTGGATCGTTCTTTTAGCACAGTGCGTAGTGTTTGTTTAAAAATGTAAATTTGCTCTGTAGTAAACATATGGTCACTTCACATCAGAGATCGCAGCACAGGTCTGTGTGAGAGCGGACACACCTTTTCCCACTATAGGAAAGGAACAAATAAGTACCCTATTTGCTTATAGTCTTTCTCCTCTACTGTATGTGAATGCATATAGAAGCTCTGAGCCATGTCCCATTTCATTGACCTTTGTGGTTCTTATTAGGAGCAGAACCCTAAGATCTCAAACAACAGAGAAGAAGACATGCCATGATTCTACTCTCGCCGCATACTGGACCTAGCTACATGTTGTCTGTAGTGATGTGAAGCACATTAGCATTGGCATTACACTGCATGTCTGCAGGATAAATGATATACAATATTTTGGTCTAAACTTTGTGTGACTGATGCACTTATTTCTCCTGTTACATATTTTAAAATGAACTGTTCGCAGGGAGCCCTCCTCCTGGGTTAAAGAGTAGAATTTCTCTGTATTTGTTGAAGTAGTTGAGGCAAGTCCTCTGTAAACAGATATACATAGAGAGCTTTATGTGTAATGGCTGCCTCTTCAGTCTGTCCTGGATGATTCTTGTGCTTGTATTGCATTACTGATGTGACACCAGGGAGACTGCAGTACCACAACCTCTCCCTGAACATCTTCATTCTCTTCATCCAAAGTTCTGCCCTCCTCTACACATCTACACCTCTAACTTAAACCCCTGATGCAGTAAGCATTTTCAGCTTTGTAAAGGTCTTTTTAAATACTTATTTTGTGTATAATGTAAAACCTGAAAGTGTGTACTTTGGAGAAAAAAAAAAGTTTTTGTGTCTGATATCATAGCTTCATTTAAACATACAAAAATGCATAAAAACAAAAAAAAAAGTACAGCAAACATTTACTATAAATACAATGAAATGTTCTGCAGTAAGAAAGGACTTCTGGTGCCTTACAAATAAATTCAATCAAAAATAAAAAGGTGTTTATCTTTGACTTTTTCCCAAATCGGTGTCTGAATACTTCTAATAAAGTGCCCAATTAAAATATGTTGATTCTCAAATGAGCTCGTTCAGACGTGAACCTGTGACTTTGTGTTTTCCCTCCACTAGGAGGAGGTGTTGAGGCGCCCAGTCTCTGCATGTGACAACAGTATAATTGCTCTGAGGTATTCTCACATGAGGTTCGGAGTTTGCCTTTCACATTTCAGCGGGAGCTTCCTGTGCTTTTGGCTGCACTGATTACAGTTTATCTATTCTGCGCCGCACGCACGCACCACTGATGTGACATCTCTGAGCTGGCAGATCACGGCCTGTTTGGCACCTGCACATAATCCTCATTTAGTCTATTACTGCTGAGACATGACTTGGCTTGTTGAATCCGCAGATACTCATTTGTGTGCAAGACAAAACTGCATACAATGTGGAGTTTAGTGAGTGCTACAGGTAAAAGGTTATTAAAGCTTACTCGTGTATTTTTATGACATTTTAGGTGGCATCTTCAGTATCTCTATTATATTTAGGTTGTGGAATCTTTCAGAGTTGGTTTACATTAATTAAGCCTATTGCTATTAACCTTGCTGCCTGAACCACAGTGAAGTCAGAAGTGAAGCGGTAAAGTGCAGCAGTAGTGGTGTCACTCTACTCTCCCAAGCAGCACTGCCCCTCTGACATGACACTAAGAAATATGAACATTTATTTCTCTTTTATTTCTCTCTCTCTCTCTCTCT
>JACN01046283.1:0-11217 GCA_000787155.1 Scartelaos histophorus
TTTGTGCAGCACTTTGGAAACTTTGGATTGGATTGGATTGACTATATATACTATAATTACATGTATTATATATAGATAGATAGATATAGATATAGAAATACTAATGATAATAGTACACACCGTAACAATAACAACTTAACTCCATCCTACACTATAGCGCTGTACATATAGTTTTATTCCTGCTCAGAGTCAGTGTTAGTGTGTTGGACCCAATAACAAGCTGTGGTCAGTCAAGGGCAAATCAGCCACACTCCAGTGTCATGACCACATCTGATTTACACTACAGAGAAATATTGTGATAAATGATAATATTGAAACTACTTTGCCACTGAAACAAAGAAATTGGACACACAATAAACACTGAGTCCCAAAGTATATTGCTCCTGCTTTCATATACTGAATGATAAGTTGATATTGTAATGACCGTGACAGGGCGAGTATCAACCGCACGGTATAATGTTGCCATAATATAATAATGCTGCGTTATGGATCCACTCCTCCACTCACCACATGCATCAGACAGATAAGAAGAACTGCTTAATCTCTTATTCTTGTTTTTTTTTGTTGGGAACAGCCACTGGAGGTTAAGCTTTTTCCATGCACCATACACAAAGTGGCATAGCAGACACCAGTTTGTGTGGAGATGATAATGCTGATGTCTAACTGGTGTAAATGCACAATGGTCTTTGGTTTTTAGCAGAGCATTGCAAATATATTAACAGACGAACTGGGTGGCATATCAACTACTTTAAAAAGTGATCTTAAAACTGCTTAGGCTTTCAGTAGAGCATCTGCCATTGCTTGAAGATGCAGCCATCGTTGCCAATAAGTAAAAGCAAGCAAGAAAAAGAGCATTTGTCCTAGAATCTCAAATTGGATCAGGGAGTGCTCAGATTTTAAAGGCTACTTCCAGGGCACAAGGGCACCAGCCTTGAGGAAAATATCAGACCCGTGCACTTTTTCCTTCCGACTCAGGTGGTTTCATCTTTCCCAGACTTCTCAAACTGAAATGAATATAAACTTGGATCTCATTTGCATTTTACACTCCGGCGTGCATTTTTAAACACGTCCTCGTAATGTTTGGTTTCTTCGGCGCTACTTATCTAACTATAAATCTCTACGCCTCCCACTCTTTTGGCTGAGAGACGTGCGTGAATCTGGCTTTGTGTTAGCGTGAGACTTTTTGAGATCTTTCGGTGTCATTGGACAAGACTGATTGGCCTGGCGCTCGCACAGAAGAAACTGAATCCTGACGCTCTCGTGCACCTGCTCCTCCTCCACACAAATGTCAAAATGCCTCCAGCACCAACCTGCTTTGAAGTTCAAATATAATTCTCTGGAAAAAAATGAAGCAAACACCAGCTAGTTTTAAGTGTTTGAGATCACCAGTGACGGTCTTATGTCATACTGGGAGTTGAGTTGTATGGCAATGCTAATATCTTCTGGCTGGCCACATATGTCACCCACAACCCACAAAAATGCCAAATGCAAAAATATTTCTCTACTTAGGAAAAATCACATTTATTTCCGAAATTATCACAAATTACAAAATGTCCCCATAAAAATAATTTGAAGTGGTTCGCGCTAATGCTTCTCAAATATCAAATTAAATGCTGCACGGTTCACTTCCATTAATAAATTTGACTTTCTTCATCAATTCCTTGTAAAATGTGAGTATTTATGTATTTCAGACACAATATTTGAAGAGAATTATTTACTTTTCTAGCAGCTTGTGTGGATCTGGATTTCTACTTCCCAAAAATTAATAATTAAAAGAACTTGGACTAAATGATAATCCCTTTGTCTTGTTTTGTGCAGCCAAGTAGCTCCCCAGGAAGAGACGGCCCTCTCCAGATGGCCAATATGTCTCCGAGTCTGTTTGCTGACAGTGTGTCCTTGGGCATGAGGACTTGTACCTTCTGGAAGTGGGCCGTGATAAGATCTGAATTAAATCTGGGCGATGTAGATGAGAGATTTAACCGTTTTACCTCGACATATTGGCATCTTTCCGGTCCACGTGCCGTCGTTTTTGCACACTCGATGCTCTGAACCTCCAGCCAGGAAGTAGCCGGGCTGACAGCTGTAGACCAGGGTGTAGCCAAAGCCGGGCAGGTCCATCCCCACGACGTCCACGTGCAGAGGGCTCTCGGGCTGCTTACAGGCGTGAGCTGAGGACATGGACAGTACATATGGACACACGTGACAATCTAAAGATGTTACAACACAGACTTAAATTAGAATAAATGAAAAACTATCTCAAAAGGTTCAAAAAGGTTAGACAATATTCTGATTTATGATATAGTATGAAGTTGTTTCCTCATCAAACACACACCTGGAGCTGTGTTTTGCATCATTCACACATGTTTAACACATAAATTCATCATATTTGCACTTCTCTTTTCTTCTTTCAAATAGAATCCATCTTGTTGTAATACAGGAAGTGCTCCGTTGTGTTTTTTCTCTGCTTATCTACTCGACTTTAATCTCTACCGAACTAAAAATAAAAGGCGTCTTTTAAATCGTGAACTTCCTCATGACCTCACAAGGTGGAACAAAGCGTTCGGAGCTTTGGAGATGTAGGCAAAGCAATAAAAGACGAAAATGCATGAAATACAACACAAGTCCAGGTTTGTTTTTGAGCCGGTAACAACGTAAAATAGCTAAAAGAGTCAATTTTCTGTTATATAGGACCTTTATGTGTGTGTGTATGCTCAAGTGCATAAGAAAAAAAACATACTGAGTGAGTAAAAGTTAAGGTTTTCGTTATATTGATGATTTCTAAGTGAATACGATGTGTTTTTCTGTACGTACGTATGCATTCCGGCTGCGTCCCACTCCACGTGAGATCAGGTTGGCAGGTTCGAGAGGAGGAGCCCTGGATCAGGTGACCTGGCTGGCACTGGAACGACACCACGCTCCCCACCTGAGAGCAAATAAAACCACGCAACAGCATGATGAGGACGTAGAAAAGCTTTTGGTGGTTTCAAGAAGACGTCGCAGGAGTTTATAAAGCGATAATATTTCATACAGATGGGAGGAAGCTCAAATAAATATGGGTAAAATGCAAAATTATCTTGCAGTGCAGTGAGTTCTAGGGTTTAGTCTTGTCCGTAATTGAAAATGCAGGTTTGACATTGGTGAGTTTTGGATATTTCGTGGCAAATACAATATAATCAATGGGAAAAACTGTCTCTTCGTGCAGCCATCGTCACTCAGGCTGTTTTATTTTGCACGATCTCACTGCAAATAAGTTCTACATGGACCACAAAGCCGTTCTAAAGCCTCCCACAGAATCCGTGCAGTTTCGACTGAGCATTGGACGTTTTGCACAAATAAATCTACTTTATTTCAAAACATCTCCCAAAATTATCAGTGGAAATGAACACAAAGAAAGTGCAGTTTGGTTGCATTTTGGTAAATTTAAACACAACATAAGAAATCATTTATACTACATGTAAATTGTACTTTCTTTTATGCAATTTATTCATTTGATTTGGAAGAATTTGCATCAGAATTAGAGTAGAAACTGACTCGTGGTGAAAGAAGCGTCAGAATTCCACCATCTAGAGTAGAAACTGACTCGTGGTGAAAGAGAGAGAGAGTAACGAAAACTTTATGGCCCTATAGGCTCTGAGACGTGGTCCTATGTTGTTCCCTGTAAATACATAACACAATTAAGCCAGAGGTGGAGGTTTAGTTTGGCCCTGGCGTCTACCGACAACAAATGAAGAAAGAGGCGATGATAGTAATGTATGCACAACCTCCTGACAGACGCCGCGCCGCTGCTGGCAGGTTGATAAATTTTTCCTTAAAAGTGTCAAAACCGAGAAAGTAATGAGCCACCTGGTGACATTTCTTTAGTCTGAAAATACTGTATTTCAACATCTTTTCAGTGAAGTGGGGATTTCAAGTGTCATTTACAGTTCTTCAGCTCCTCTTATGCAAACCCGGCCTCACCTCGGGTTAACCCTCAGATTACTACGATTAGATGCTGCTTGTGCTGGCGTTGCAGAGCTAGTTTCGAACATTGCAACAGAAAAACAGCTACAAATAACAGACAGAATGAATTTCACTGGACAACTATTTTTCAACGTTGCAGCGGTGTCATAATTTCAGACAATAGGGGCTTATATAACTGTAAGAATCACTGTTTTGGAAAGAAATATCCAAGCGTATTAACTATGCATTTTAATTGGCTGCACAAATTTGTCATTTTAATCTAAAACAATATTTAAAGGTGCACTTTGTGGCTTTTTGGTTGGAGGATGTTCCCCAGTATGACATTAAACGGTCTACTTTACATTTATTAAATTACAGGTGGTTTATAGCTCAAAAATACCACATTCTGACTGTGAACGGGGTCGTCTCTCCGCAGATCTGACATGTAACTTGGTCTAATTTGGTCTCCATTGATGATAGAAAGGTTTATACCAGACTGTGAAACATTCCAGACAAAACAATAACTTAATTTCTTCATTAATCTTCATTTGATGCATCAGAAAAGTCGTGCATCTTTAATAATTAACATCCTTATGCGTGAAACATTCCCCACTTTCTGAAGCTACTATGATTTTTTTTCCACTTTGTTTATCTAGAGAAGACATTAAACTTTGTGTCAGTTTTCGTTTTATATTAATAAGCCCAGAGATTATAAAGATATTACCAAAAAACAGGTCAACAAATCTGCAAATTCCACCATCGAAATGTCCTAGTGCTTATACTTACACTAATATTTGATTTTACCTTGAATCCAAACGTACGATTTAACGACCCGTAGCGCGGCGTCCCGGGATTATCGCAGCTCGTCTTGGTTGGCTCTAAAACACACAAAAAGAGCAAAAAAAAAAAAAAAAAAAAAAAATGATATTTTCACTGCAGTTTTCCTCTCCTGTGCGTTGTCATGGTAACAGCAGCTCTCATATGCGCAGACTTCGCCAGCAGGGGGCAGTAGTGCTTCGCAGTAAAACGAAGCCGGTGGAGCCGCTTCCTCTTGGACTGTTTTGTGTGTGTCATCAGCATGTAGAGCACATCCTGACGCAGAGCCCGATTCAATACAGCTCTCTCCCTCTTCCTCTCCCCTTTTTTTTTTACCTCCCTCCCTAACCTCGATTCTTTTACATCTTTTACTGTATCCCTCGCTTTTTCCACTCGTCCTCGTTCCAATCTGCAAATCCTCTGTCTGACTTATTTAAAGTGCACCCCGCTCTTGCTCAAAAGTCATTGTGTACACTGTGAGGCGCAAACAGCCACAATCACACGCTAATAAATCACTTTCGCGTACAGGACCGAGCATTCCCAAAACGACCAATAACACCTTCCGCTCTTCGCCTTGGCCAAGACCTACTTCGAAATCAGTCTATTTTTAGTTTTATTCTTTAAGGTAGCTACAAAAGAGGTGGCTTGCATCTGCATTTAATCTGCCGTAGAGGTATAAAAGCTGTCCGTGTTATAGAGAAGCCGGTGTGTTGCCATTCACCGCAGGTCTTGATTTCTAAGCACCTGCTCTGCATCAGACATGTAAAGTGGTGCTCTAAACATCACATGCTGCTGCTGGACAGACCCACTGGGAGCATTCACTATGTGGGCTGAATATCTCCTTTCATTTGCTCCTTTAATCTGTAGATAGAGGGCTATGGATCGGTGCAGACATAATCTATACGCTATGGCCAAAGGCGAACTTGGTGAGTGAGGTGAGGAGAATTCTGTAAATCAATGTAATATATTGTCCAGTACATTACCAGACTGACACATGGACAAATAATGACAGGCTTGCATAAATTCACAATGGAAACGATTGCACTGACCACACACGTGCGACGCGCAATGTCACTTTTCTGCTGGTCTCCATAGAGATGCAGTTACTGTGCCTGGTATGTTCCACAGTAAAGCGGCTGCATTTCTTCATTTGCAGGTGTTATGTTGCCTTGTGGAAAACTTCCCTTCTCGCTGTGAAGAGTCACCTCAGCACAAATCTAACAGAACTGATGGCTTGACCTGCTTGTCTCCGTGGAGATAAATAGTTTAATGCCACATACTAAGAACAGCAATGGCAAGTGGTCGACCTTTCATGGAAAAGGAACATAGAGCTCTTATAACATAAATATAGCTGGGCAGATATGACACACAGCAAATGGTCCAGGTGAAAAATAGCACAAAAAAGTTTATAGTCGAAAGTTTACCTAAATGAATTACAGATTTAGTTTCATCTTAAAGATAAATTATAATTTTGTAGATGTGGTGGACAGTTGGAAATAATAATGGTCATTCTCAGTCTAGTTAGAAAAGAGCTGAAGCTGAAGCGGGTCAGTGCTGTGGTAACTACCTGTGACAGAAGCTAATGAAACTGACTCATAAACTAGATGTACAAATACAGGACATAACAGTAATAGCATTAATAAATGCTTACGACTAAAATAGTTAATAAACATTAATAAATGTTTACCAGTAAAACTGTTCAGACCATTTAGGGAGATACAGTAATTCCCTGGATCTCCATTATCATAAAATGCATCAATAGCCAGTCCAACTTTTAAAAGTCCACACTGTTTATTTTGTTTAAAGAGGCTGAAAGTTTGAGTAATTGCTATACTTCAAGCACAAAACATTTTAGTTAATCCCAATCACACTGATTAATGGACTACTAAAAGCTGCTTTTTAATGAGCAGAATAAAGGCTGCACAAGAGAAAAGATGGTGCATCAAAGGCAGCAGATCCTTAAAGCATATCTTAAAATAATGATTATGTAATAGTACATTTTATTGTCTTCAGATGCTGGAGTTGGCTTTTAGTGTTGAGATGTATAAATAAACTCATTACAATATTACGCACAACTTTAAGCACAAACATAGTTGTAGTTAAGTTTTCTTTCATTCACATATTAGTCAATCTACATCTCCAAAGCTTCACATGTTCCACCTTATGACGTCAAGAAGTGGTAGATTTTAGCAGCTACTTTTCACCTTTTTTTCGGTATAAATGGCTAATTCCAGGTCTGAAGTTATCCAAATGATTCTAGCCTAAATATGCAAACTTTGTGATGCTTGAATGGAACAAATCACAACTCGCAGTATGTTTGTGATGAGAAAAATGAGTGTAATACGGGCTCTTTAAATCCACAATAGCAGGTTTATCTTTGGGTTATATGGAGGAGAACTGAGGAAAGGTCTGTTGGACTGTTTAAAGAGAGAGAGACGCCCGAGGAAACCCGGCCGGCTCAAGTGGGAATGCATGATTGATGGAGATCATCAGGGACGATTAAAACGCCATCAGTAAAATCTTAAATCAATTTTTGGTGAAGGTTAAAAGCCTCGCCCCATACACAACTTAGAGACTTCACCGATGAGGACGTTATGTAGGAGTATTTGTTCAAAGATAATGGTTCAACTAACTTTTCTGGCGTTTCTGTAAAGTCGTAATGGCTTAAAATTGGATGTTTCACAGAGTAGAAGTTATTATCTAGGATTCATTTCATTATAAGTACTGACAGCCTCCCCGTGCAACACTGTGGAACATCACAAACAAAGCAAGAACATCTCCACGGAGACTTTTCCAGTGAAATCTTATTGAATGTTTAGTCGTTTTTTGCATCTAGCATCACAGCAAATCATCCAGACTGTTCAGATTATATTATAAATCAGATACACTTCCTGAAAAAAGACAAATACTCAAAGTACTGTAAGATACAACACTAATCACACACCTAGAGCTTGTCAGTTGTAGATGCTTTCAAAAACTTGCACAAAATTATTGAAGCTGGACGACCCTGCAGCCACTAAATGAAACGTATTCAACTTTGAGACTAATTGGAGCAAAGAAGTGGAGCGCTGTCCTTGCCTCCTCGGAATGAAATAAACAGGACTGTTTCCACGTACCGATGCAGCGAGGCTGAGTCCCGCTCCAGGTCCCGTCGCTTTCGCAGAGCCTGGTTGCCGTGCCGACGAGGATGAGAGGAGGGGCACATGTGAAGGACACTTCTGACTGATAGATGAAACTCCGGCCCTCCCTGAATCCTCCGACCAGGGTCCCGGGGTCGCCGCAAAACTTTGCTGCAAACACACACATCCTCACTTGAGTCTGAAATGCGAAGTGTGTGTGAGAGGCTCGCGGTCAAGGGCGTCGCAGATTGAGTTTGCCTCGGGCTGTGGGAACTGTCAGAAGACTAATGGGCCTGATGTGGACACTGGTAATGTACGTTTAAAGTGTCCCGCAGACTTTTAATTTTTTAAAAGTGCGGTGATTCTGAATTTAAAAAGAGTGAGATCTATGAGAGTAGTTTTGTTTTGTTTTATTAGTATGTGACAAAGTTTAAACATTATGGAAATACTGCACATGTGAAGTAAAGTATAGGGAGATATTCAGCTAAAAGTGCATGAAAAACTATTTCCATTCAAAGTTTTTTATAAAATAGAATAGCAACATTGTTATCAACACAGTAGTAGACTGCTTATTGCATATCTTAAAGGTCCTATATTACACAAAATTGATTCTTGCGAAGAGCTTTTAGCCAATATAACATTATTACCTCATCAAAAACATCTGGAGTTGTGTTGGTTTCATTCACACACGCTTGAGTAAACTGGTCTGCATCTCCAAAACTCAAAATTATATTTTTCCCCTTGTGATGTCATGAAGCAGTAGCTTTCATGTTAACAGTTAACTTTGACCTTTTGTTCAATAATGATTGAACATTCCAGGGTTGAAATCAATTCTTGTGAAGGTATATGGAATTTAAAAACACTGTGGAGCACTTCCTCTAGCACATGGCATCTGACCGTGGAAGTGTGAAGCACAAAACATCTCCAGGTATGTTTTTGATAAGGAAACAGCATTTTAAGATGGATGAGAACATAGTCTAATATTGGCCATTTAAATGCATTTTTATGCTTCACTATATTGTCACATAATTGTTTGACAAAATAAAAAGAATGACACAGTAGAGCATATCCAGCTCTGTTGCTGCACCACAGTAGTGGCTGTAGCAGGTCTTTTCCCCAGCCGGCAGACTAATAGCCCATGTTGGCTGTGTGTACGTGTACTGCAGTACATGTCAGAGGTTTGTAGGAGCTTACGTAAACACTGTGGCAGCATCCCGCTCCAGGAGCCATTGGCCACACAGGTCAGGACCGCAGGGAATGAGAGCTCGTATCCCGGCGAGCAGCTGTAACTCACACTGCTGCCCCACTCAAAGTCACTGCCCTGGAGGACGCCATTACTGATCGCAGGAGGGGAGGGACAGGTCACCGCTGGAACAGGGATTAAACACACACGCTCAGACACACATCGTAAACTTAGGCTGATGTTTGGACAACAGAGTGGTAGAAGTAATGTTGGATAGATGGATAATACGGTCACGTGCGCGGCTGCAAATAACTATTTCAACAGGCGGTGCAGGTGTTTTATTGCAGACTAAGTAGGGACGGGACGAGACACGACTTCCACAGACGAGATGCAAGATCAGGTCCTTCACAACGAGACTAAATGGGATTCTGACTTCATTTCTAATATGTAAAAGGTCAGAACTGGTTGGCTTGAGTTTGTACTTACTTCATTTAATATTTTTGTTAATGCTTTTTGGAACTATGGCTTCACAAACTCACAACTCACCACCACTTAACCTTGTGTGCATAATCTCAGCAATTTTGTGGATCTTGTCCCGTACCTAATTCTTAGTGTGAGCAGAGTCACCTCAGCTCTGACCTGTGTGAGATCTGCAGTTCACTGATCTTATAATACGATTCTGTGCTTTTACAGAGATAAACACACACGTGCAAAACCTTCTTTTAACCTCCTACTCTTCCCATTAGTCGACTTTTGCTGATTTGAGTCAGGGCCGCGCAATTACAGTAAAGAGAAGAACATTCGGAACAAACCAGAATCTTTTTCTCTTTCCTTGCTGTGAGTCACTGGAAACATTTGCCAACAGAGATTCTAACCTGCACAGGTTTTGTACATTAGGGATGAGTGTGATTTAACTGTAGCATGTGCATGTTTGTGTGTCTGTGCGTTTTCTTGCACATGTGTTTGGTGTGTGTTGTTTTTAGAATAGAATTTGAATAATGTGACCCTAAGTAATATTTGTTTTAATTTATTTCTGGTCAATTTATCTACTTACACTAGACTATTAATGTATTTGTGTGCACTGTCCCTGTACAAATAAAAAGCGTATCATACCTTTTAGTTACGTTTTGACAATGTAGAGGTAGAAACTGCATAATGGATGTGATTAAATATGAATCATGCCTTAAGTATGATGCACAATTGTTACCACCTGAATAAACCTAATTTATATCTCATGGGATTGATCATGTACCAGAGTCGTTATTCACCGTATTCAAAAACTTAAACAATGTGAAACTTTCTGGATTTATAAATTACAGGCAACTAAATATCCTGGGCTCAATGAAGATATGGACTTCTCTGTGTTTTTATAACTGATTGTCTATTACAGACTTTTATACTGAGTTGTATGTATTTTTTCTGTATTTTTTGTGTACATTCAAGTGTTTATAGATTGTATATATCCTTGATCTCACATGGTTCTAACACTGCCCTCTGGTGGAGCGTCTCAGGTAGTGTCCACAGGTGAGTCTCCACACCTTCTCTTCCAGGTGGAGCCGCCCTGTTGGTGGTTTCTTGTATTTAACACACATGGTTCACTCAGTATTCTGTTTGTCCCCTAGGCTGAAATGCGTTGGGACTTTTAAGTTGTCCATTTTGACATGCCGTAAATTAATAAAGGCATTTTATTTTAACCGGTGAGTGCCTTGGATTTTTTGCATCTTTAAACAGATTTTTTGCATCTTTAAACTGATTTTTTGCATCTTTAAACTGATTTTTTGCATCTTTAAACTGATTTTTTGCATCTTTAAACTGATTTTTTGCATCTTTAAACTGATTTTTTGCATCTTTAAACAGATTTTTTTTGCATCTTAACTAACTTATATCTGTTCTATGTTTGTGTCTATGTTGCTGCTGCCAAACGTTCCTTCATTTTTCCATAAGGGAGACCAGTTCTTACCCGAGCACATGGGCATGTTCCCGCTCCACGTCCCGTTCTGGGTGCAGGCCCTCACCGGGGACCCGTCCTCCTCCATCCTGTACCCGGGCTGGCACTGGAAGGTGATGTTCTGACCGATGGTGAAGTCTTCTCCGTAGCGAAGGCCGTTAGCGGGAACTCCGGGATCACCGCAGTTTATCACTAGAAAGAAAATAATGCTG
>JACN01055945.1:0-13074 GCA_000787155.1 Scartelaos histophorus
AATACTGCAGCGCATCCAGTACCTCCATTGTGAAGTCATGTGAAAACGGTCTATTGTAGCTACTGAATCATGAATGATTTCTTTTCTGTAATTGTAATAAATTAGGTTAATGCTTAAAAACTGTAAAATTACAAGTTGTAACTAAAACTCCTATTAAATAAACTATTATTTATGGTTGGACCTTTTAAAATTAAAATAAATAAAGTAGGGCTAATGTTTTATTGCTGCACCATTTTCAATTGACTTGACAAAAATACAACAAACTTAATCTTTAAAGAGTCTGAACAGGTTTTAGATGTGAACCATGCATGTTTGAGTCATTTAGTGATCTTAGCCCCACAAGCTGTAACCCAGACTCCAGCAGGATACAAAACAATACACTACAGCTTAAAAGAACAAATAAACTAACCTAAAAAACCTAAATAATTACCCGCAGAAATGTTTTACCCGTAGACTGTATAAATAAATGGACAAAGCTAACCTGCTAGCCCCAGCGTTCCAAATAGGAAATCTTTATAGGGTGCTTTCTGGCTCCATCGACTCTGTTTCCAATTGACTTTACATTGAAAAAGTGTCACCCCCCCTCTCTGTTACTGCTGCTGTGAGACTCGACATTTTGGTCTTAAAATGTTCGTATCAACCCGCTCTGCATGATCCTGATGTTTTTATTCCCCTATTTTGGACATGAAGATTTTTTTCTTCCTAACACGGACCTGCTCATGTGAAACTGAGGTTGTGAGCTCTGTTTATCTCCATTTTGTCTCTTCAGCAGACATGAGCTTTTTTTTAATGAATCTGGTGGTTCCTGAGATTCATGCAATCTGCAAATAAAATTTGTGGGAGGGGCTCTTAACCACAGCCTGGACCCAAGCTAAAGCAGCTGAAGAAATTAAGTCTGTTTTGACCAAGAAGAATTTGCATCAAAGTCACGTGCATTTGTCACAAGCTACAGAGATATTCTTACAATCGGCCACGTTCCGAGGCTTTGATGACGAAGGGAAATTGGCCAATCAGAATTCACGGCGCGGGAAATCCTCGCCGTATCGATCGATAGCAAGAGGATAATACATGTTTCGTTATATAGCATCAAACCTTTAATTGTTTTGGTCAAAGTAATCATGATAAAAGCTTCTTAATTCAAGTAATTTTAGCTAGATTTTAGTTTTTGAACCATTTAAAATCCAAGATTGGTTTAGGGATTTGGAATTCTTTCTGGTGTGAGTGGACCATACAATGTAGGATACTGCCCAGATAGCAAATAGTATTTGCCGCAGATCCGAAGATTCGCCACGTATCCGCAGAACGGCAACGGAGTCCACCTGCACATCACGTCGGATCCGCTAATTGATAGTTACACATCTAACAAATGTTGTGTTAAAAGTGCATTTACAGTGTGGATCTAAGATGATTTAGCAGCAGATCCGCTGTGTGACAGCAGCTGCCCTGAGGTTTGGGTTAGCGACACTCAGAAAGCGAATACGGAACAAATACGCAGCGGATCTGCAAAGCGACTGACTGAATAGATCTACATGTATTTAAATCTACAGTTTGCTGAACTATGCAGTAGTGAATATCAAAACACAGGTCTTAATGATCATGTACAATAAAAATGACTGATTATACATGTATGACCATATAATGCATCTTGTCACCCTAAATCCCTTCCTATAAAGCCTCTATGTAATCCCAAAATTAGACTTAATATTTTGCCCAGATTGCACCACAGAGCACCTAAAATCCAAACATTTTTCCGGGACCTAAGGCGGCCCCAAAACCTCCTGCCTATTAGTTGTTAGGTCCCATGATATATGTTCAGTGATTTTTTCCCAAGTCAGGCTCATATCTGTTCAGACTCTGTTACCTGGACAAGGCGTGACGTTGCATTCCTGAAACTCCTGCGCTGGTCCCAGGCACGTCTGTCCTCCATACTTGGGCTCGGGGTTCGTGCAGGTCCTTTTGCGGCTCCTTATCCCCCGACTGCAATCTCTGCTGCACTGGGACCAGGAGCTCCAGGCCGTCCAGCCCCCGTTCACCGTGTGTCCCGAAATCCTCCCCAATCGCAGCACTTCGCCTGTCACCAGAAAAACAACACCACGAGTAAGAACATTGCTCCAAACTAGCTCTTAGTGTCGGTGTTTATTGGCCCCTCTTTTGTACGGTGAGGTCGGATACTTGGTCTCACTTGCGGTTCGGGCTTTGTGCATTTGTTCTGAAGAGCAACAAGAGGGCAGAGAGTCAATAAAAGCACTTGATAGCGGTGAATGTGTCTTTACTCTTGCAGTTGGGAGATAGTCTAAAAGCCCCGTTTCAGTGGAAGGAGGAGGAAACGGTCTTCGTCATTCCCACGGGCCCATTCAGTTGTAAATAAGGTCTAAAAATGGCTCTTGACAAATAGACTGTAAGCAGGTATGGTGTTGTTACAGCAATTTATGTGACTTGAAAAGAAGAAGACGCGTACAAATATCTCGCGCTGTTGCTTTCAAGACATTACCCACAGAAAACGACACAAGCAATGGAGTCTTAATATACTTCTGCCACATAGGACCAGAAATACCAAATTACAATCAACTACTACAACTATTACTACTACTAATGGGCAATTTAAATCAAAAATATATCTTCTGAATTCTATTTCTCAAAATGCATTTATCGTTTGTATTTCCAACCTACTAAAAATGAAATGACGACTCAAAATAAATGTTTCGTTATATAGCATCAAACCTTTAATTGTTTTGGTCAAAGTAATCATGATAAAAGCTTCTTAATTCAAGTAATTTTAGCTAGATTTTAGTTTTTGAACCATTTAAAATCCAAAATGTCTTCTGGAAGCTAAGCCCCATGTCAAACTCCATAAGACCTAAATGCAAATGTGTCTGATATATTTTATTTTATTTTACAGACCCCTTGATGATTCTTGATTTTGACTAAATAAAAGTAAAATAAATCAGCTTTACCTGAAAATGAATATCAACAAAAAATATCAAAACCTTCAATACTTTTGCAATCATCATTTTATCCCCGTGGCTTTCGTGAGCGTCCTGTTCGAGCACGACCGGTCTGCTAATCTGTGTACTCTTGTCTGGAAGGAGTTGAATCAAGGACTCATAATGAAAAAGCGTAATTTTTATTAAAGCCTAATTAACAACATGCATCAATCAGAAGAGTGGCACCGGGGTCTGGCATCCAGAGACAGACACACGGTTAAAATAAGGTTTCAGTCCTTTTCGATGAATACTAATCATCTTCTAAAGAATATGTGCTGCAGCCGTGGCTATTCAGGCATAACAATATCTACATTTGTGTTTGGAGAATTTCAGCTCTGAGAATAGCTGAGAATCTGAGGACAACAGCCTTTATTTGCAGTCATAGTTAAAGGTACATCGTGCAACATCTTAAAAGCATTTGATGGACCCACCACCACCAAAAAAGTTATGCAATCCACCTGTAATCATTTATTATTTGTATTTCCAACTAAAAATGAAATGGTGACTCTAAATAAATGTTTCGTTATACAGCATCAAACCTTTAATTGATTTGGTCAAAGTAATCATGATGAAAGCTTCTTAATTCAAGTAATTTTAGCTAGATTTTAGTTTTTGAACCATTTAAAATCCAAAATCGTGTTCACATTTGATCCTGGTTTAGTCTTGGTCTAGTCCAGGTTTAGTTCCAGTGCCAAAGTGTCCATACCAAAAACAATATGATAAAAATAAAGATGACATAATGTGTTTATTTCAAGTACTGAGTTGATTGTTCGACTTGGTTTGACACTTCTTCAGTCAGATTCCCGTGTGCAGAGATCCCAGTGGCATTTGTAGCACTAACAATCTAAGACACAGTGGGGTTGTGTTACAAGATGGACTCCGTGCTGCTGTCATGAGCCAGTGTGAAGGAGCGCTCACACTAATTGGACTTGATCTTCACTTGTGATGAAACCACAACAATGATTGGAGTGGGGCTGGAAACACACAGAGACACTATCAGAAACCATTTAGCATTTTTAGCACCGGCGTCTGGAACAGAACGGGAGGTTTTAGCCGCCAAATATGGAATTTTAAAGCTCCTATAATACGCAGATTGGACTCTTATGAGCGTTTAGCCACGTTAAAATGTCGTTACCTCATCAAAAACAGACCTGGAGTTGTGTTTTATTCCATTCACACATGTTTGAGTAATACTGCATTATAAGGCTGTTAGTATTTTAACACTTAAAACGCTCAGTTTCACCTATGATGTCATAAAGTGGAAATGGCAGGGCTGAAATTACTTATTTATTATAGTGAAGTTGTATGTAGTTTAAAAACACATTGACATGACATCTCAAGGTGCCTAAATATGCAGGATTTGTGCGTTAAAAATGTGTGAATGAAACAAAACACAACTACAGATTACGTTTTGACAAGGAATAGATCAGAAAATAGAATAAAATGGGCACTTTAAATGCATTTTTGTTTGCCTAGTCCTACACTGTATTATAATTATTATTAGTCTAAAAGAGATGACACAGTGTCCCAAAGAAAACCACAAACCTACGAACAGAATCGAGTGACCAAATGAAAACGCACAAAACAGAACGAACTAAACTAAACTGAGTGTCTCAATACACAGAAGTCACAAACTAGCACACAAAAGTGACAGGAACACACACAGGAGACACATTGGCGATCTTCTTAAATAAGGGGAGGAGGCTGGAGGCGGGGCCTGGTGAAGAGGTGCTCCACCAATCAGGGGCCAGGGCTCGAGCAGCAGGAACAAAATGGCAGCAAAACACACAAAAATACAAACTGAAGACGTGGGGCCGTAACAATGCAGGATTTGTGTGTTAAAAATGCGTGAATGAAACAAAACACAACTCCAGACAGGTTTTGACGAGGAATAGATGATAAAATAGCATAACATGGGCACTTTAAATGCATTTTTGTTAGCCTAGTCCTACACAGGATTATAATTATTATTAGTCTAAAAGAGATGACTGCCTTCCCAACATTACCCAATACGCAATCAATGAAAACATAATAGACCGGTGATGTATGTTGCCCGTGGACACAATGGCAGTATAATGATGAATGAAGTGGTAACCTTCTGCCACGGTTCACTATTAAGTACTCGGTTTTATAAGACTTTTTCAACATGCGAATTGGAAGTTTTTCAGTGTATTTCTACTGCATGGGGTTTTTTAGTCTATTTTGTTCCGTTAAAATAATCAGTGAGTACTAGAGGTTAATCTGAAGAGTTTTGCTTTTTGAAACAGCCTCACAAAGACTCCCGTAACCTTCCTTCTTTTATATTTTGTGTTTTCCCTCTCACCCTATCATTTGGCTAATCGCGTGTCACATTCGATCGTCTTAACTGCATTAACCTTCTTTACACCTGCTCTCCTCGGCCTCCACCTCCCTCACCCTCGTTGTTCTGTCTTGTTTTTTTCTCCTGAGTGTCTATAAGCTGCTTTATATTCCGGGGGCGGCGTCCATTTGTTTACCTTGCGCAGGGATCGTGACCTTTTGGCGAGTAGGGGGCGACCTTGGCGACTTCACCTCCGGGTTCTCGGACTGCAGGACCCTCCGAGGCACGTTTTTTTTTTTTTAATATCGATCTACTTCAACGTAAGAACCGGCCTGCAAACTGCGCGCTGTACTCCTTATCGCACCACTCCACCGACGCCGTACGCTGGCTTCGTAATGACCGCGCTCTAAACAAAAGGCGATTCAAACGAGCGCTGGCTGTGATGTACTGGTCATGCCGCTAATGCTACTTCAACGGGGCAGACCTCCTGTCGCCAAAACAAACAGCGTGGTGCCCTCCCTCTCAAATAGGGGCCGGCGGGGGCGATCGATTGCACCGGAGAACACACACACACACCCGCGCAAACACACACACACGGAGGGGAAGCGGGGTCCACTGACGAGACGAGAAGGGCTCAGAGTAACACGCGTGATTTAATACTAATGAATAAACAGGAACGGCGCCCACTAACGAGGAGATTAGAGGTTTGATTGCTGCGCTCTCCAGTGTTCTTGGGCAAGACGCTTAACTCGTTTGACTTCCACCGTCTACAGATGAGAGCTTTAATTAAATGACAAGGTAGAAATGCGCATTATAGATGTCACAGGCATTTACGTTCAAGTCGTACTTCTCAAAAAATATTGTACAATGTGTAACTGAATAAAGCAAAGTTGTGTTGTAATCAGTCAAATCAAGGTATGTACGTACACAAACTACAATAACAGAATTTCCTACTACTACTACTGCTGCTACCACTACTACTATTACTACTACTGCCGTTACTACTACAAGCTTCTACTATTAGCACCATCAAGGTTTTGAAGTAGGACAACTAGGCAAAACAATGCCACAAGGTAAAGAAATACAAAAACCCTCTTCTTAAACAATCTGTTGCCATTGCTCTTTCTGAGACGCTCACACAGGCTGCACAAACCCCTGATGATCTGGACTAAAAGAGACCACATAGAGCAATAGCAGTGAAGTACCTATGGGGCACACTTTAAACCTCAAACATGTGTGATCCGTGTGTGCATCAAACAGAGAGTCACAGTACAGCGTCGCAGATGAAGAGCTGATCGAGTAAACAAGCTCTGAGCTACTCCACGGACAGGGGCCAAATAACGTGGCCAGATAACAGTGATTTAAGACAAACATGAGAGACAGCTGACCTTTAGGTCTGCAGAAAGCTGCACACTTGTATGGGGACAAATGGTTTCCCTTCAGCTACACTGGTCTGTAATGTGTGGATGGAGCCTGGGCTGGAATAGGGCTTTTAGGCATCTGTTTTTCTGTCTGGTGACAAGGTTTCCTGCCTTAATTAGGCTCCATTTCTCCGAAAATGAGGTGTCAAAATTGCAATTACAGCGCAAATCGGAAACCAAGGCAGAGCCAGGGTAAGAACATTCTCCGCACGTATACAGGCTGTTGTATTGAGTCAACACTGCAGCTATAACCCAGACTCTTTACCTCTTACTCCTGTGTAAGGTTAGCAGGAAATTTGAAAACTTTTAAGTTCAAATGGGTGACTTCAGAACAGTTTTACACATTTATTTATAACATCAACAAAACAAGTGAAGAGTTCACTTGTTCACTTACAAAAACAAGTACAGTTTAGAGGTAAAGTGTCATTTATTTTACTGCACTGTACAGGTGATTGCTGTGAAAGCAAAAATGACTGATACGGTTGGAAATCCTTTTTGGAAAGAGAAAATCATCCCTTTAAATAACGCACACACCATTATATTGTAAGTGAACTCTTCAAGTAGCATTACAGAACATTAATAATACATTCAAATAAATGCACAGATACAGTACATTTATAGATTTTTTTAAACTAATGTGAATTAAAGGCCCTATACTCTGCAGTTTTCAGATCTATGTTATAATGTTATATAGATTGTTTTTAAACTAATGTGAATTAAAGGCCTTATACTGTGTTTTGTTTCATTCACCCTTCATTAACCCTGTATAATTATGTCAACATAAACTTCATACAGGTTCAGTAGAATCATTTGGATAATTTCTGCCATGGAATTGCCAATCCGTACTGAACTAAAGGTAAAATGTAGCTGTTAACTTGAAAACTTCTGCTTCCTGACATCACAAGGTGAAACAGAACATTCTGAGCTCTGGAGATGTAGACATACATCATACATTACTCGAACATGTGTGAAACAAAACACAACTTCTGCTTTGATTTTGAGGAGGGAGCAACATTCTAACACAGCTTAAAGCTCATTGGACCTTTAAATACAAAAACGTGCATCTTTCTGTAAGCTGGTTTACATTAGAGTCTACATCTACAATAGTAACAGTGATAATTAGTAGTGTAATTATTAAAATATAGACAGTATTGGCAGACTTTTCTCAGTGTTCACAGTGTGTGACAGTGAGAGCCTGAGCTCTGATCACATTAGCTGGAGTTAAAGTCGACATGTGCATGTGTCAGTGCTGTGGTCTCCCTCAAATGTCCTCAGGCTCTTCACTGTTACTCACTGTCCCACAGAGCCACACCTCCACACTCTCACACACATACACAGAGCCACACCTCCACACACACACTCACACACACTGCCCGCGGGTGCACGGTCTACTAACATGAGTGTGAGGTTTAATTTATATATTTTACACCAGGTAAACACATAGACATAGTGCAGTAGTGGATTTACAGTGAAAGAATGGGCTGGGAAAGGGGGAGAGAGGGGAGTGGGAAATATGGCATGTGTTTGTGTGTGTTTGTGTGTGTTTGTGTGTGTTTGTTGTGTTTGTGTGTGTTTGTTGTGTTTGTGTATGAGTAGGAGAGAAAGAGAGAGAGGATAAGAACGTGTGGTGTCATTGTGTGTGGCCTATGTACTGGTGTATGGTGGTGATGTGTTAAAAAATGACAGTCCAGAGGTTTGTAAACTATAACAACTAATACTAAAAAAATAAAAAAAAATCACACTTTTGGTGATATGCCTGAAATAAACTGCTTTTCAGTCAGACTAAGGCTTTTTTAGAATGAGCCACAATTCAGACTTTCCACATACATAACCTATAATATAAACCCCACTAATACTGCTACTCACTAGTTGTTTTGTCCTGTTTTGTGTTAGCGTCTTTGAGTTAGTGTGAAAATGTATGATTATTATTACTACTACTTGTGGTTTCTTGTTGAATTTATCTTTATTTATTGAAGACCTTTCATAGATAAATATTATAAATGCTGTTAAACCTTGTGATGTCATATGTTTTAAGTTAACCTCCAGCTTTGAACTTTTGCTCATTAGAGATGGACAATTCCAGGGATGAAATTATTATGTTTATTTATTTATTCATATGTTAATTATTATTATTATGTTTTCAGTTTGAGAGAAGAACTCAGCCTAAATATGCAGGATTTGTGTGTTAAACATGTGTGAGTGAAACAAAACATAACTCCAAGTGTGTTTTTGATGAGGAAACAACATTATAACAAAGATCAGAAAACAGGATTCGTAATATGACAAATTCATTATTTCCTCACGACGACTATCACTCACTCACCACATCCATACATAAGGTACGTGAAGTGCTTTGCCTATGAACACAACCGCAATCATATTCAGAGCTGGGGTCAGACCACCAACCAGGCCCATGTTATCTTAATAGCCGCCTGCTATTCAGGAAGTGAAGCGATGAGCGATGTTTGCAGACCAGTGTACACATACAAATCTTGGTTTGTGTGCCTTTTGTGCGCCGTGTGCAACTGATTTCCTGACAGCTTTGTGAGATTTGATTGTGCTTATTCTGACTGACAATTTGCCCTTGAATGCTCCATCAAGGAGATTGTGGAAAATAGTCCCCGCTGTTCCCAAGCCTCACAATAATGCAAGTTTGACAAGAAAATTAAAGCAGCTCTGGTGGATGTTTATTGGGAGAGATTGGCTTCCTCTGTGTCTCTGCTCAGTAATGTCGGGCTAGGAACAAATAAACAAAAGAAATTATCAGCAAAGTGAGTGCAGTGGATCTAGCATTAAAGTGTGATTCTCGGGAAAAAACTGTTGACAAGGTGATAACTTCACAAACACACTGATGGTGACTGCTCCATGTGGTGGGTTCAACTTCTACTTCTGAAATCCAGTTTAAAATAATAATAATGCATCAGTTTTAAGTACTTTTCTGGACACTCAGGCACTTTGCAGAGTATTATTCTTTCACTCTACATTTGGTAGTGTCATGCTACTATTGCAGCCACAGTTGCCTGGGAAAGACTGACAGAGGCTGCCTTGCCAAGGGACACAACAACAGTTTTTGTGACTAGCGTAGCACTTGGTCTCCTGTCCAAGTACTAACCAGGCTTCGAGATGTGACGGGATCAGGCTTAGACGAGCTGGTATGGCCACAAATAATACTGATAAAAATAATACACTTTCAGTTTTATTTTGAATGTTACAAAATAAAAGCACAAATTACAGAAAGGTTTAGGAGAAATTATAAAAATACTTGCAAAACATTTTCAACTCTAAATATTACTATTTTAACCTTTGCTTGCGTAAAAATATGTGGAAACCTTTTTTTTTAAACTGAAGAAATGTTTTTGAAATGACATCAAATGGCTAAGTAATAGTCTATAGAGCCATTTTACCAGCACCAAACATGAAACGAGCTTTGTTCCAGTGCAATGGGTCTAAAGTGGATGTTTGCAGTAATTGTAGGTGCTTTCAAAAGAATAAGTCCACTTCAACAAGCTGAAATTGCCAGAAAATGTTCCAAACAAGGATTGATCTTCTTTTCCTTTATTTTATTTTGAGGAACCGAAGTAACGAGGCTTCCATCAAGAAAACTTCTGCTGCTCTTTGGTAAATTGGAGAAAACCAGTCCAGACCTCTCCAAACAGAGAGCACTGAGGTTAGTTAGTTCATATTTTATCACAACAGCACAGTCAAAATAACAACTGCTAAATATAGATATAGATAGTCTTCAATGTCCATTATATTAAGGATATGATAAAGGATAAGTATTAGTAAATAGAAGTGAGTAGGGGAATAGCTGGAAAATTCCTCTTTAACTCCAGGATCAAGTGGATTCTTTCCCCTGTGGAGATTTGTATCCTTGCTGTGATTCTACTGTGCTCCAGTTTCCCTTGACACTGCTCAAAAACAAAACAAAAAAACCTGTTTTACTCTCATGGGAGGAAGACTTGCCTTTACAACAGACACCACAATCCCTGTGGGACTTTGCTGTTTAAATCACAGGTTTATTAATAATCAGAAAACAGCCGTGACGTCTATGAAAATAATGCAGACTGGAGTTATCTGAGATGTACCGGATTTTTACAGTCTTAAAAACATGAAAAGTAGAGCTAGTTCATTTTAAATGGTTTACAGTGGTCTAAAGTTAATCCTCACTCACTTTCCATCCCAATTATCTCTGCATTATAAGTGCATTTCACAACTTTCAGAGACCACAGCGGAGTTATGCCATTGTGGTAAATCTAAGTAAAGCGAGCACACTAACATACACTTCTAGATACTTGGGGAATAAAAGACTTATTAGATGCAGACAGCACTTGGTAGACATGTTTTGACCTCAAGAGCTGCTTTTAAAAGTATGTCTTATCTGCAGAGTGGCATATAGGTGGAAATGCGTTCACCAACAATAGCTCAACAGAGATAAAGACGTTATAAAAGCCACGACAACACCGGTGAAGGGCAGTTATCAGCAGTGAACGGAAAAGTACTCAATATGGTTACTTAAGTCAAAGAATCACATGAAAAATGTACTGAAGTAAAAGTACCTGTTTAAAAATGTACTTAAGTAAAAGTACCTGTTTAAAAATGTACTTAAGTAAAAGTACCTATTTAAAAATGTACTTAAGTAAAAGTACCTGTTTAAAAATGTACTTAAGTAAAAGTACCTATTTAAAAATGTACTTAAGTAAAAGTACCTGTTTAAAAATGTACTTAAGTAAAAGTACCTGTTTAAAAATGTACTAATAAAAGTAAATAAAAAGCATTTCACACAGATTTGAGATCTAATAAAGCATCAAATATAGTGATTTTGACAAAGTTTTCTGCAGAATTTTGTTCAGCAGAAACATTTTTTTTCTAGCTGTTTTTCTTTGTATATTTTTGTTTGCTGAAATTATTCATGTGTAATTAACATAAAAATATTTTTACTTTTCAGTCCTGTTAAAAAATATAGAGATACCTGCTCAAAAATGTAATGAAGTAAAAAGTATGATGTAAGTAATAAGATATTTTACTATATAACTTTATATTGGGGTTAATCACCTGCTTGTTTCTGCCTGGAATGTTTCACAGTATGACATTAAATAACTATACCTTACATTTATTCAATTACAGGGGTTTTATAAATCAAAAAAATACCTAGAAGAACTCATGTGGTTGCCTCTCCACAGATCTGACCTGTCATTTGGTTTGGTTTGGTCTCCATGATGATAGAAAGGTTTAATACTGTGAATCATTCAAGACAAAACTATAACATCTCCATGGACAAAAGGATTTGACGGACCCTCCACCCGAAGACGTACAGAATGCACCTTTTACTTCATTACATCTCAAAATCCAAGTGGCACAAGCCCTCAGACAGTGGGGACAAAACAAATGCATACGTGAGGGGAAGAGGAGCCATCATTCGTCACTTACGTCCCTGTGTCTCCTCCTGACATGTCCACACACACTCACCCACAGAGCCGCTATATACGCCCGGGCCTTGATAACACATCACGCCGGCTCTCCCCAAAGAAGAAAAGATATCAAAATAAAAAAGATGAAGCCATCACTCACCGACACAAGCCCATGCAGCCAAATTACAAACGCGAGGCTCCAAAGAAAAGCCTTTCATCTGCTTTCTCTCCGCTCACTGTGTCTGTCTCTGTAAGATGCAAATGGTGAAAAATACAGGGACCAACGGCCGACTCCAAAACCTTTAAAGCGCAAAATTACTACATCAAATAGCAGCGTGACTGAACTTTTAACACAGTAGAACTTCACAAATTCCTGTCTAGTGTTATTGATTAAACCAGACAAGCCTATCTGTCTCACGCAACGATTGATTTTTAGAAATATCTGGAGAGAAGAAATGAGTCTGGGAAGGGGGCTGCAGGGCTGATTTCAATATTTTACCTATGCTGATGAACAAGCATAACATTATGACTTCATCCCTTCATAAATATACCTTGCATTTACAGTATTTTAAAGGTAAAGTATAGGTAGACTGTATTCAACATGATTTTTATTATTTCTCCATAGGAAAATGTGTCCTCTGCATTTGACCCACAGTGTTTCCCACAGAAAACTGCTTAGTCAAGGTGGTGAAGATACTACACCGGCGACCGTAGTGATGCACTGTTGGGTTTTTTGTTTTTTTTTTGTTGGAGAGATATTGTCAAGGCAGGGGGCAATTGCTGTCAAGATGGCTGCCCTAACTATAAAGCGCTGCGGGAAACACTGCTTAAATGCCACTGTCAAGAGCAGGGGACCCATCTCCAGATCCTGGGCGAGCCTTGGGGACCACCTTCGCTAGAGGATTTTACCTAAAGTGAACTGAAGATGAACTATAGATATTCAATTACAAGTTCATTCGTAG
>KN511412.1:0-17756 GCA_000787155.1 Scartelaos histophorus
TGATCCACAGGTGTCATAGTTTATAGCTATGTTGCAGCCACAAGCACAATAGGCCTCATTTTCTCACCTCCTTTTCTAAAATGGCCTGGTGCTTCTTGGAAAGTTTCTCCCCTTCCATAGAGAAGTTATTCCTTTGATTCTCCAGCTCTTTGTCGAGTCTCAACTGGTGCTCATCCATCTCGGCCTTCAGCTTGTTCTCAAGACCCATCAACTGCTTCTGGTGCTGCCGCCTCATACGCTTATACCTGTGGACAGATAAGTGGCATTATTAAATATAACATTATTATGAAAAAAAAAAAAAAAAAATCTCTGGCAACAATCATACCCAGACATTTGTTCTCTGAGAGCCGACCCTTGCTCATGTTCCTGGATTTGACGTGTGACCAATGAGGCTGTTCTGATTGTGGCAAAGTGGTCCCTGCGCCGGCGTCTACCTCCCCCTCCACCTCCCCCTCCTCCTGAAGCCTCTCGCTGTGGGTCAACTTCAGGTTGATAAGGGTCATCGTAGATGTTGTCATGGCTCTATTTGTTGGAAAAGAGGACAGTCATTGGAGTAAAAGAAATCTATGTTGTGTAGTTTTAACTCCTGTGTCAAGGCACAAGGCAGAGGGAAGTAATCTGCAATTACATGTCTACCCAGCATGTTAAAAATGCATACATTTTGGCCTGAACAATTATTTAATGATTACTTATTTATAGATCTTAAACACCTTGTGACTAATAAACTGACTTGACCAATGAGCTAATCCTGTGGTAGTAAATTATATTATATTAATAGTAATTTTGTAATAAATAAAATCAACCTTGCCATAACCAATTATGAAAAACAATACAATACTACAAAAAGAAAATCACAATTAATGATAAAATTGAAACTGCTTAATGCCACTAACACAGTAACGCTAAAGCAGAATAATCTCAATAAAAACTGTAGAGTATTGTTTTCAGACCAAAGTGGCATGAAACATTTAAGCAAATAGTATCTATAATGAGTAAGAAATGACTTATTACACACCTCAAATCTTCGCACTACAATAAATTATTTTCCTACAAGTCCATAGATAAGGCAGACTGATAAATATTAAGCCCAAATAAGTATTGGTAGTAATTATCGTGACAGATCTAGTCACAATTATTATCCCTGATTATAGTAGCTTTTATAATAGACTGAATTGGTGCTGACCAGAGGCTTGTGCAAAACGGAGCTGTTGGAGGTGACTGTGTGCTCTCCCTCCTGCATCATGGCCATCTCGCCACTGTCATCAGAGCCGTCTGCCAGACTGTTGACAGAGCTGCTTTGGGAGCTGGCGCTAATTGACATGGACGGCAGAGAATGAGAGCTCTCCATACTATTCACTGTACCAGTACGTAGCATGTACTGCTCCACATCCTGAAAACACAAACACCAGGTTTTTCATGTTTTTAAATCATACAGTAAGAAGAATATTACTACTAAATACTTAAACCACATTATTACCTCCTCATCATCACCTCCTTCAGGGGCCGGTCCATTGTGTGCCTCGTGGAAAAGAATTTTCTTCATCTTTCGATACTGAAGGTTGTCCAACTCCCGAACAGCATCCTTCGTTCTTGCAATTAGATCCATCACAACTGTCATAGGGCGCTCTCTGCATAGGAAGTGGTGCTAATGGAAAGATTTTAAAACACACAGCTTAATTAACTTTTTGTGATTTTCTTAGCGTCAGTCACAAACAAATGTTTATTACAATAAATGTAAAACAAAGATGTTTTATGTCGTCTTTAAGAACTAAGAAAATTCACACTGTCCTGTGACTGGATAATAATACCTGTCAAACACTCAGCACAGAGGGGAGCTGCATTTTACAGAAAGAAATCAATGACATTTCCAGACACAGTTTGATATGAAATTATTCTATCACCATCTTTCACCAAAATTATAAAGCTTTCATTAAGTTATTATAAAGTCTTGAAAGTTAAAAGAAATGCAGAACTTTGTTCAATGTTTTGCGAACTCTGATATTTTGGCAGCAACATAAATTTAAATTCTAGTCTGCCATTACCTTGAGCAGCACATCAGAGGTAGGTCTGTCTGGGACAAGTTTCTGCAAACAGGAATCCACAAAATTGCGGAAATAGTCTGACCTACAAAATAACGTGGATGTTACATTTTACATTTAAGTTTAACATATTATCATCTAGAGGTATGAAATATCAGTTGCTCTCACCAGTGATTCGACTGCAACACAGGGCTCTCATTCTGGGCGATGTGGTATAAGGCACTCATGGCATTCATGTTGAACAGAGGTGGCTTCCTTTCGGCTGTACAGTGACCAACCACAAAGGAGAAAGGAAATAAAAGGATAAAGACAAAGACCATCACTGAAAACAACAATAGAATTATAGTCACTGTTACTGAATATTGATGATTTACCCAGCTCTATGCAGGTAATGCCAAGTGACCACACATCCACCTTTCCATCGTACTGACCCTCGTCCATGGCCAGGATTACCTCAGGAGCCATCCTGCAACAAACCATGTTCACTTTGATCTTTTTTTTCTCCATCATGCAACACAGATGGAAAGCCTCACATCTATACCACATCAATAACATAACCACAAAGAACACACAATACTGAGCTGCTGAAGCAGACAGATCAAAGACATCAGACTGTATACAAGGATCTTATGGGAAAAGATGTTCTCACATGGTAAATGGACTAAAGGTTTAGAAGTACTTTTATCAACTTCAATAAGATTATTTGTGTAGCTGAAGGTTGGAGTAGCAAGTCCAACCATATGTAAGAGTACAAAAAGTGAAAATGATTTGGTGTCACAGCTGTACTTTTTTGTCTCATGTAATGTTGTTCAGAAGAAATTCACATCTCACCAGTAAGGTGTCCCCACGAAGGAATTGGCAGGAGCAACTATGGAAGCAGATCCAAAGTCTCCCAGTTTAACCTGGCCTGGCTCTGTTAGCAAGATGTTTCCTGCCTTCACATCCCTGAAAAACAATTAAGAAAAGGAACTAAAGAGACTAAAATGTGTAACATTTTCATGATTGTAATGCAGTCCTCTGATTCAAATGTGAGTTAGGGCCACACTAGAGAGAAAAGAACCGGGTATACCTATGAATCATGTTGTGAGAATGAAGATACACCAGGCCCTGCAGTGCACCATGGATGATGGCAGCAATTTCCACTTCCTGAAGGGGTTTCTTGTGAACTGTGGGAATAGAAAACAACAGCCTAAGCTACAATGTGTGAACAAAGGGAACCGGTCATTGATTTACTTTGATATTCTCTTTACCTTCTAAAAGGTCAGACGCCGAGCCCAGGCAGTACTCCATCACCAGCTACACAAAAGATATATGTCAGAGAAAGCCTAACAATAGAGTCCATTTTCAATTTGCATGTTAGAGGATTTTGATTCATATCAATGGTTGCCCAACTAATTCATGCAAAAATATATATTTTTAAGATAATTTATACTCTTATAGGTTTTCACATTATAATCTGCATATGACTAGAACTGTGAGGGGAAAGTTTTTTACAGTGTTATGCTTGTCAATGCAGTGAAGTAATCAGTCTGAGGTTTGTGAAACAGATTATGAACACACACCCATGCAGTATGCTCTTTCAGGTAGCAGCCTCGGTACTCCACCGTGTTGGGGTGCCGCAGCTTCTGGAGGAACTTCACTTCTTTGATGATGTCTTGCCATTTCTGGGATAAAACAAAATATGAAATTGCTGTCTGATAGACTGTATGAAGTATCAGTTAAAATAAAATGTTATGGAACCTCATTGGACTGCTTGCCACTGTAGGACATCTTTTTGATGGCCACCACCTCATTGGTCCGGATGTCATGGGCCTAATAACAATGACAATAACAATTATGCACATATACCCTATGTTTTTCTGTTCCTTTTCCTTCTTCAAATAACCCCATTGCAATTTGACAAATCATTTTATGAATAATCCTATCAAATTGTATTGTATTTTCTTTTACTCACAAGTTATCATAGTTAGTCAAAAATGTCACAATAATAATATAATAGTCGTTAAATCTTAAATATACAATCAAGAAACTTGGTACTATACTCAATCACAATGTCTGAGACAATTATTGATGTTGGAATAAACTAAATAAATGGACTGACAGCTAGCTACTTACAAAGTAGACTGCCCCAAAGCTCCCATGGCCAATTTCCCTCAGGTCTGTGAAGAGCTTCTCAGGATCCTCCCTGCAGAACAGCTCAGCCACCTCCGGGTCCTTCAGGCTCCCGGCCCGCACACTCGACGGCATGGCCAGCGCCTGGGAAGAGTGGTTAGACAACATTAACACAACATTTAATTATTAGTCCAGCAATCTGTCATGAATTATTATCCAAGCTGCAATGCCATGAATATAATGACAGTCACTACTTTAGGGGTAGGTGTGATGCATATTTTTTAACATGACAAAAACATGATCGTGTTAGTGATCATGTTTGATGACAGTCACTACTTTAGGGAAAGGTGTGATGCATATTTTTTAACATGACAAAAACATGATCATGTTAGTGTTCTACATGTATAAGTGTGTAATTAGTGGAATATTTACACAAAATGTAGACCATTTCTGGTTTCAATGACAAGAGAGGAAGGAACCAGTTCCTGGTGCAACACCACCACTAACTTCAGCATTTCTGTGTATGAACTGCATAAAGTTACTTAAACATCCACTAGAGGTGGAATGCATCAACCAATACAAGGAATTCATTTGTGTATTTTGTGGGACTGGCAGAAGCATCAGCTCCTCTACAGCAATTTTATCTGAGAAAGACTAAGGAGGCTTTGCACTTGGCTGGTCAATTAGGCTATCTTTGCTTTTGCACACTGAAGAAATACACAATGTATTCTGCAGCAGACAACATCCCAAGCCTGGTTGAACGTTCAGGCTTCAGGCCAACAACAAGCCTACATGTCAATGTCAATGAAACCAAGCCCTGCAAATAGCGGAGCTCAAAAAGCTAGCTGACAATTCTGCATAACCCTGGGAGGAAGAAGAGCATTTGGCTGCCATAGTGCACTAAATGATTTATAACATGTCTTACCGTGGCTTTTGGGATCCACTGTAGCTAGCACTGGGCTAGCTGACTGGCCTGATAGGAAAATATTGGTCTCACTCCCCTCTCCTCGGCGCTGATGGGGTCTACTCAGCAAGAATAAACCACATTGTGATTGCCGATGTTTTCACTCGAATCCCTCTCCATCCTTGTGCCCACAGTCAAATGCACAACCAGCGCGTCTGCAGGACTTGACATGGGTATGTGTCAGTCAAATGGAATGACAGCTCTCTGACAGACGCCTGCTAGCTGCTGTAGCCGCTTAGCTTTCTTTGAGAGCAGCAGCGCTCTTCCAGAGAAATCACAGGCAGCTGAAGCCACGGTTAGCCAAAACGCTAACCATATAACGCAACGCCGAGATGGAGCGGAAACGCCGCCGATGGAGAGTGCGTTCATCCACGTTTGTGCATCTGCCCCGAGCGCCACTTTACATTGTCATTACTGAATCATCGTCGGCATTTTTCATTTTCAGTCCGTGTTACCCCCATTTTGCTCGAGTCTGATGGTTTTTGTTCAGGACTTCATCATGGCGGCGCGGGGCGGGAGCCGAGACCAAACCGGAAACCCACTTCTTCTACACTTTGGATTTTGGAACTTGACATCCTCTGTTCTTGGCTCCTCTGTGCTTTAATTAAAATGTGTACATGCATCAAGATTATATTTGTTCTAAAAATATGTCAGTTTGTTCAAACAGATGTGGAGATTCTTAGCCGTTTGCTAATTTTGTTAAAATTAGTTTAAAGGTGCACTGTGTAGCCTAACTTTTCTGGTCGAGGGCTGTCAAATGCTTTGTTATGTTATTGCTTTGTCTAAAAAGTTTCAGTGTATGGTATTAAACATTGCTGTCTTCATGGAGACCAAATCAGACCAAGTTAAAGGCCAGATATGTGAGGGAACTCTCTGTCAGAATGCCTGAATAAATTTAAGGTAGAGCTGATTAATGTCATACTGTGGAACATTCCAGGCAGAGCAGTGACATATCCTTAGAAACAAGCAGATGACTTACCCAAAAAGTAACATAGTGCACCTTTAAGCCAGCAATAAGTCGAGTCAAATTCTAAACGAGCTTTTTGAGCATGTGTTCTTCTTGGTCAGGCAACAGGCCCTTTACATCCTATGTACAGAGCACAGTACTTGACTCTCAGACTGGATACAGATTTTTCAATGATTTAAAATGATTATTCTATATCTACTGTAAGGTTAAAGTCTATGTCTAAATCTATTTTAGCCTTTTGTAAATTTCCCCTAAAATGGAACCTGGTGTTTTTTCTGAGCTCCTAATCTTCTTATCCAAATTTATCCAACTATTCCTTATCTATGTATCTGTCTGTCTACTACTCTTTTTTTTTTGCCAAAACACTAAATGTCTTATAATCCATTTCTACCTAGGCAGTATTTTTTATAAGCTACAGCAGCCCCACTACAAACAGTAAGAACTTTATTGAAATTGTTGCTTTTGTTACACCCAAGAAGGATTACCTCTCTTATGTAAACAGATTTTTGACAAATTTACATAACGGGCACAGCCACAGCAGTCACTGTGAAGTGTCAAAAGAGGATCAGTGCTCTAACGTGTTCATTTGTGCATGGTTTTCCCAAAAAAAAAAATAAAAAAAATAAATACTGCAGCCATAATCTGCATGTCTGCATGAGTCTTTCTTTTACTTGGAAACTGAGTATGCTTCCTATACTGTATGTGTCTTGAAACAAATTCAGTTACCAATACCTGTGTAAATGCACATTTCTTCCTCTGCTGATAATTAATTTACTTTAAATTAGGAAAAACTGCTCTATATAAGAACAGCTGGTAAAGTGATCGCATCGTCAGAGACAGAGTCAAATGTCAGACTAATTTACAGATGCCCGTTTAGCCCTGAGCATCATGCGTCTTTTCATTAGGATGAACGTGTGAGTGGATCCTTTCCTCTCCGGACACAGACTCCTCCCTTCGTTCCATATAGTGCTCTGTACAGTCCTCTCCTCATACAACCTCAACATCCATCTGGCCTGAGCACACAGGGTCCCACGCCACAGATCAGGGATCAAGGCAAGAAGCTCTTGCAGAACAAAGATTAATCTGAAGTTGAGCTGTTCATTCTCTCCCACTGCATGGGGTGTGGATGATGCACCTGACGAGTGAATAAAAATCACCAGAAGTAGGTAAGAAAGTTTTATTTGAGATATTTATTTTCAAAATATGTTTTTGTGAATACTAAATGCAGTTTTGTGACACCAAAGAATTGCTCAATTCCAACCAAGTTCAAAGTAAATAGTCATAAAACTAATTTTGCATGAGTAAAGTTTTGTAACAAGTATGTGTTCATTTATACAACTGAATTATCAAATTAAATAGTTATTTATGGAATATATTCTCTTATTTAAAAAAAAATCAAAATAACACTTTTTCTTGACTTTTTTCATCCTAGAAATGAGCTTGGGAGCTGCATGTATTTTCCTGCGTGGAGGGAAACACATTGTAAGTATGACATTTGTTATGAAAGTAATGATTTAATGAAAACAGCATGAGACAAGGTCGTTGATAAATTTCCTTCTTTAATCCTCTTTATCATAAGTGACTTTAACTTACATAGGATTTCTTAGGGAGAGAACATAACAAATATAGGTTGTATAATCATTTTTTATACCGATTATTATTTATTGCAGGAACGATCACTGGCAGAAGATGAAATTGATGGTAAGTTTCAAGACTGGTGTTAGGAATATAAATATTTAAGAATTTTTATTAACCATAAGCATAGTATTTACCACATTTAAATTATATTAGAGATTGTTTTTTAAGACATACAGCAAGATGAAATGAGATTTACCTAGTGGAGCACTGACAATTTCACAGGTTTATTTATCTCACAATTTCCATAATATTTATAGTCTTGTAGTATATGTGAAGTTGTAAAAATACGCAATTACGATATTGTGACAGCCATAAATGAAGGTGATGAAATGGATTATTTAGGGGAGTGCGCCTTGACTGTATTTCTGTATTGTGTCAATGCAGAGCTGCGTGATGCTTTCAATGAGTTTGACAAAGACAAGGATGGCCTCATCACTTGTAAGGACCTGGGCAACCTCATGCGAACCATGGGCTACATGCCTACAGAGATGGAACTGATTGAGCTGGGACAAAACATAAATATGAATCGTATGTTAATTAAAAGTAAATAAATACATAAAGTAAGACATGTTAGATTAATTTAAACTTAATTTCTCACAGTTGGTGGAAGAGTGGACTTTGAGGACTTTGTAGATCTGATGACCCCAAAGCTTCTGGCAGAAACAGCTGGCATGATCGGAATGAAAGAGCTTAAAGATGCATTCAAAGAGGTAAGGATTAATAGGACAATACGTTGTTTATTTATTTATTAATTATTTATTAATTTTATGATGTGCAGTGACACCACTAAAGTTACTTTGTTGAGGTTTTGACTAGACTTGAATAACACATTTTTTTATTTTCTTACTTGTATTTCTTATGTATGTACTGTTATTATACTTGTTTCATGATTACATTTTGTTGTGTAGTTTGACATGGATGGAGATGGAGAAATTACAACAGAGGAACTGCGTTCTGCAATGTGCAAGTTGATGGGTGAGCACATGAGCCGGAGAGAGATTGACGCCATAGTGAAGGAGGCAGATGACAATGGGGACGGCACAGTGGACTTTGAAGGTAATTTTTTCCCTGGTTATAATGCTTCCATGCTTGTAATACTGCAAATTACATATAAAGCAAAACTTAGGGTAGATATTTTTATAAGTATTTTTATATTTATGTGTTTTTTGTTGTTGTTGTGTTTTTTTGCAGAGTTTGTCAGAATGATGATGATGCAGTGAGCGCCACACAGCAATGAACAAGATACATTTTCACCTTCAATAAGACTTTATTTATACCCAAAGAGGCTATTTAAAAGGCACACGGAGCAGCTGTACATACATTAACAAAAACAACAACAACGCCACATTAGACACTGCCATAATAAGAACACTGCTGATCACAAAAAAGGTGACAAGATACTCCCCTGAGAAAAGGGGGGCATCAAAAGAAAGGGACAAGCAGAAGGTGGACAGTCACCTTTTGTCGCATGCATTTCTTTATTATTTGTTATTATTATTGTGGTTATTTATTGTAACTGCTATTCCTGTTAATTGTCAATACAGTAGTCTTTCTTAACACTGTTAAGTTAATGCTGCAAAGGAAATCTTTGTGAGAATTTCACAGCTCTTCTATTAAATTATTTATATAAATAGACAGTTACAGTCTGGTATATTTGTAAAGGAAAACTGAAGGTTTTGTTTATTTGGAAACTTAAAGTTGTGTTCAGAGATTCAGACTTATGAGTACTGTACACACTACATCCTAGAAAAAATCTAAGAAATATATATACTTTTGATTCAAATGTGTTTTGTGTGATCAATTTCTTTTTACGATTTCAGAAAATGACTGCCCTCATCACACAGAGGGTCAACATATCAGCTAAAGGTTAATCTCTCTGATGAATCGTCAGTCTTCCTTTTCTGACTTTATGTCAGATGCATAAGTGTGGAGAGTATTAACTTCAAAGAGTGCAAAAAGGAGGGTGTGACTAGAGCTAATACTAATTGCAAAAAATATGGTTAAGTATACATTTATGACACTCTATTAAATCAGTTTCTGAATTAAATGGAGTTTAGTGTTTAGGTCAGATGATACAATAAATTATACTTTTTTTTTTTTTATATTTTAAAAGATAAATTAAATTGTGGGGCTTCAGGCCTGAAAAGTGTGGGATTCCTCATCCCTATTAAAGGAAAACTACTGAAAAATAGAATCCTTTATTTATACAGGTTAGCCTTCCATCATCCTCAGTAGAGGAGGTATTTCATAACTGTGCCTAACTTGAAATTGCCAGACATATGGAATGCACAGTATTTATTGGCAAAGTCTGAAACACACCTAGGAGCTCAGTCAACATCTGTCCACAGCACTTTGCTGATGAAATGCTTAAGTGAAAGTGTTATTAAATGTGCCAATAGGACTAATGAATAAACAGGAACTTGACCTGCGTACCACCTTCATCAAACCTCATATGTCACCTCTCCTCGAAAAGGACTATGGCTTATATCCAAATTGCATGCAATGTTGTATAAACACATCTGAGTCATTGGACAAAGGTCATAGGTCAAAGGAAGAAGCATGATGTAATGTAGACTGCCCAACCTGATCCGTCTTTGATCCCTCTAGTATCCACCATCGACCTTTATCGAATTAATCCACAGTAATCTGTGTCCCAGTCTCTCGGGCAGGCAGCTTGTTGTGATGCACATAATGAGTTGTGCATGAGGATCCTTACATTGGTAAACATTAGCTATATGCTGAATGTGTGCATGTAAGAACAGTCCTAATCCTTCTGAGAAAAAGTCACGGTCAAAGTCATGCTGAATAACCATAGGTTATTAAAAACTGCCTCTTTCTGTTAAGATTACCCTGAATGTGTTTTATAAGATGTACCATTTTATGTAGGCCTAATAATAATAATAATAATAATAATAATAATAATAATAATAATAATAATAATAATAATAACCACACATTTGCTATTGTATTGTTATTTGCATGTTTTTAATTACAAAAAGGCTATTACACAGGAGTGCCCACAGGCTATTGCACACTGCAAAACACTATCAAGACAAGGCTGTTAAGAAATGTAATTGATCTATTTAAGATCAAAGACAAAGTTGTTCATACAAAGATTCACTGAATTTACCTTGTTACCTCATTCATTGGGGGGATCATTATGTTTATGGTAATCATGGGGAGTATTGATTTTAGTTTTACAATAAAGGTGTTTTAGCATCATTGTTGCGTTTTCATTCAAATACTGATCTTCCATAAGGCTCTCCCATATATTGTATAATATAGCCCGTCTATGGCCTATTTTTCCTATTTGCCTGTTTTGCTTTCACTTTGACAAACGGAAGCCGAGCAGGAACTTATGTTAGCGAACTCTGCAGTCACCGAGCTGTTCACCACGGCACGTGTGCTCACTCATTTGGGGTATAACTTTGTTTTTTGTACAAATATGACACTGTGTCGTCGCATGCAATAATTGTGACAAGTAGCATTAAAACAAAAATCGTACATTGCTGTTCTTGCTAGTGAGTTAGCATTGCTAAGTTTGTTGTGGTTTACAGCTAAGTTGTAAAGTTTCTAAGCGCAAACGATATATAATATATACTGTTTATTAAATGCAATGACTATGGTCCGAATGTCTAAACATTCCTGTTTTCTGCCCACCCAGGTGACGTATTCACCGATGTTTGCTGCATATCGTAGACACATTTATTTCATTGACCCGTGCAGATCATCGCCTCAAGAATTACCTTACATCGTTTCTTTCTACCGCTTCATTCGACCCTTTTACTGCTCCTCTCTTCTCAAAACCTTCTCTGCCCAGTCCACGTGCAGTAATACCTGCGTGCCATAGTTCTCATTTTTCTAATTGCAATAATAGGATGGAGTTGAAGGAGGTTGTGCAGATACTGGAGAAACTTGCCCCTTTGTCTCTGGCTGAGTCATGGGATAATGTTGGCCTGCTGGTTGAACCGAGCATGCCACGGCCCATTAAAACCATTCTACTTACAAACGACCTTACTGATGCTGTAATGGGAGAAGCAGAAACCCTCAGCTGTGACCTCATTATCTCATATCACCCACCTTTATTTCGACCAATCAAGCGCCTGGTGCAGAGAGACTGGAAGCAGCAATTGGCCATACGGGCTGTGGAGGCAAGAATGGCCATTTTCTCCCCACACACTTCTTGGGACAGTGTCAGAGGAGGCGTGAATGACTGGCTTATAGGAGGTCTTGGTAAGAGGTCACTGTGAATGGAAAAAGTGTCACACAAGCTACAGCATTTGCATATTTGATGATTGTTTAAGCCAAGTGCTCACCTCTTCCATCTTAGTCCCGTGAGTGTATTTTTCCCTCATATCAAATATCTGTTTGTGCCTAAGGTAGTGGTCACGTGACTGTTCTCAGCCAGGCACTCTGTAGCGGCCTCCAAACTCACAGACTGGAGTTTACTGTGAAGAGTGAAGAGGAGCTAAATGGTGTTATGGAAGAACTCAAAACCTGTGATAGTTCAGCAACTCTCCAGCATTCAAGCAACAGGTTATAATCAATTCCATATAAACAACACAATGGCTCTACAGCATTAGTTGTTGAATACATTACTGTGCAGCCACTAGCAATGAGGTAAGTTTATCAGTGTGTAGTAATCGCAGCTGTAGTCTTAACACATGTAGTCTTAACACATGCATATATTAAACAAGCATACATTTACGTCTTGCAAGAATTCCAAATCAGAATAATTGTTCAGATAATTATGTGTGTGCATTGTTTGCTTTAGGTCAGAGAACAGTGGAATCCATGTCAGCTTTACCTGCAGTGATCCGGCGCTGCCCCACTTTGTCCAGACTCTGTTAGGACACACAGTTCTCAGCCAGTCACTCACCATCACAAAGTTAGAAAAGGTACAGTCAAATCTCCACATGGTTTTGTTTGACAGTTACTTGCTGGATTTACGTTTCACCTGTCACCTATTACAGCACCCTCTCCCCGGGCACGGCCAAGGACGGATGAGCGTTTTGGACCAGCCTATAACCATAGCAACAGCTGTGGAGAAAATGAAAACACATTTGAGTTTGAGTCATCTTCGTTTAGCTCTTGGAGTGGGAAGAACACTAGGTAAGAAAGCATATGAAATGAAAGACAGTATAGCATCATTACAAATACAATTTTTTTTACAGACTCATTGGTGCACACTGTGGCTGTGTGTGCAGGATCTGGAGCTTCAGTCCTAAACGGCGTGAAAGCTGATCTCTATGTAACAGGTTTGATTATAAGAAATATTTCCAACTTTAAACTTCATTTCTCACGTCTTGTATATGGGCCAATGCTCTAAAAAGAACACCTCTTTTGACCCATAGCATCATTTGGACTTGTCAAAAAAGGCTTAAGAAGACAGAATAGCATGTGTTTCTATCTTTTCACAGGTGAAATGTCCCATCATGAAGTCCTGGATGCTGTGGCCAAAGGAACCAGTGTCATTCTGAGTGACCATAGCAACAGTGAGCGCGGGTTTCTGTCCGTCTTCAGGGAGCGCCTGGCTGTTCGTCTCCCTGAAGCAGTGTCTGTGCTGGTGTCCCAGGCTGACAAAGACCCCTTGCAGGTGGTCTGAAATGTCTGATAATGACTGAATAAAACTGAACTACCGTATATACCTAATTGTGCATTGGACATGTTCACACAAAAAACACAGATAATCTCGAGTGGCCTAAAGGTATTGACGTGGCACCTCTAGAATTAATCCAGTCAGATAAAAATAGTTCAAGGTAATGGATAAAACAAATATTAATATAAAATACAGCTCCTGTCCTATAGTATAGTAATAATAGTAATAATTGAAACTCTGGTTTAGGTAGTTGATTTGAAATTATGCGTTATCACTCATTAGTATTAAAGCAAAGATAAACTGTATGTATGCTTCAGGAGTTCCTTTTTGAGTTATTTTACATAATTCAAATTAATTGATGCAGAACTGATCGCACTATTTAACAGATCTATCAAAAGCAAGGTATGGATGACACAAGCTGACCTTTAGCCCTTGGTAAACAAACACTAACTGAGATCAAACTACTTGGCACATGTATGTAAATAACCTGTGCTAGTGTTGAACTAAATGCCTACAGTATCCACCCCCTTCTATGTGATAATGGTAAAATAACAAATCCCCACTCGTCATTATGGACTGTTAAAGGGTCCGCTGTCCTAACTGCTTACCAAACACCTGTCTGTTCGTAAATGTATTGGGTCAGACACACCTCCCCTGTCTACATAATGGCTTTACTCACAGTATGAGCCTCACACCTCTACTTCCCCTCTGTCCTCGGCAGCTTTTATCCCTGTTGTGTTGCATGCACTGGATACACACAAATGGGAAAGCCAAACAACAACTACAACAACAACAGTGATACATTAGTCTAGTAAAGTGACCCCAGCTGTCCCTGTTAATGGGAGAGTGGAAGCAGGTAGATTTTAAAGACTCGTTTTCAGTGTCTGAATGACAGGAAACCCTTAATAGGCAAATACAAGCAGAGTTGGAGCATTTAAGTTTCAACACAGTGATGTAACACTAATCCCCAGAGCAATAATGCCGAGCTTCCGACTTAGATGGCTAGAATGTGAATACTTGGAACAAAACATGGAGGGGATAATCTCATTGACTGTATATATAATCCAAAGAGTTCAAGAAAACAAACAAAGCCATGAGATATCAAGTGATAAGATTTTTTTTTTTAAGTTATTTTCCCACCAGAATGACACTAAATGAACTGTACTAAGCAAATAATTGGTGATAATCCTAAAGTGATAAAAATCTGATGGATAGATGATAAATGAAGGATGTATAATGGCTCAAATATTGATTTACATTGGGGCAAGAAACAAATTCATGTTCAGTTGATCAAGCGCAGAGCATTCCTAGCTAATAGAATATATTTTTCAAAAAGCACCAATAAAATGGAAATGTAAGGTGGGAGCTTAATTCAGCTGTGTTTTCACTAGTTGCCCACACTATACAATATTATGTTGGTGTTTGTTTTGTTAAATGTTTTATTCCTTACAGTAACCCTCTAATGTAAACTCAGACATGTGTGGTGTAGGGACCAAACTGTCACCATAAACCAAACTGTGCTTTTCTACCTACATCTGAGGCCTGGCTCCCTGCTGACAAAGCCTAACACGGAGGCAACGGAGAGGAAGAAACATGTCATCAAGTCATCAGGGCTCAGCAGGGGGTCCTCACTGTAAACACTACCATTATTTTTAGGACTTTTAGGAAGTGATTTTTGAATCTAGATCTGAACACACAGACTACATATATAAAGCATGTCTGTAAATAAAGCTTAAAGGAACTGTCTGTAAGCTTTAGAGTATATTTAGAGATCTCTGTCTCCAGATGAGAGGTAAACATGTAATGCTGATTTGTTTTTAATTACAAAAACATGAACATGATGGCCATTATGTTATAATTTGGTGTTTTGATTCTCCAGACGATTATCCAATCAGAACATATAGTCTCTCATTTGGTTTGCCAGCTCAGTGCTGACATGGTCTGTCCATACTGAGAAACAGGACAAACTTGTATGTGTCGTCTATATGCAGTTATTTAAAGCAAAGACTTCACACTATATCAGAATGACACAACCAATTAACAGTTTAAGGAATCCTGCAACAATAATATTCTTGATGTTTTGTATAAATTAATATTTAAGAACTCTTTCGATGCGCACCTTTTCTATAGATTTGAAATTGTAAGTTAAAATTAAGCTTCAGAATAGATTTTTACTGATTTTGAGTAGTAAAGAACTTATGTATACAAAAAAAAATCACTACAAAATACAAAATGAAAGACTTGATGATGTTAACTTGTTCCATCAGCAGTAAAAGAATAAACTAGCAATTGTTGGCTAATGATGAGAGTTTGTTGCTTAAGCATGCCCTGTGATAGTGGGTGGGATATACACACTGTCAGGCTTAACAAATGAAGCTGTGAAAAAGGACCATTTGGCCTCATGTGTGAAGCTACACACACCTATATAACAGAAGCCCTCAGCACTGTGGCCATTCAAAGTGACGGCGATTAAAGACATCACAAGGACTAATTTCTGGTTTTACTTTAAAAAGGATTTTCTGGAAGAAGTGATGCACTTTTGCAGAAGTTGAGGAAAAGGAGTTAGTGAAAAAATGCTGAGCGTGGATATGTACCCCAGCTTGGGTCTGGGATCTCAAAGAATTGGGGACTGCTTTTACAGAGGTGAGTTTTTGTGATTTTTGAAGTTCTTTGGATCCCTAATCTCTCAATTTGATCTTAACATTTAATATTTCTTTTTTTTCTAGATCGGGACCCAGCTGCCCATATGCCCCTCTACCCTTCAGCCTGTGATGTTGTGGCCAAGACATTATCACAGAGACTACTGCCTCCTCCAACTGTCCCTAGTGATTCTGCCCCTAGCCAACTCACCAAGAGTCAAGAGGAGATCAAGATGGAGCTGGAGAATGCTTCTTTATGGAAACAGTTTAGCTCTGTGGGAACAGAAATGATCATTACCAAGAAGGGCAGGTAGATACAATTACCATAACTGTGCACAATTTTGAAACGTTTCATTAGACTCCTGATTTCGTACTCTTTTCTGTTTAAAGACGGATGTTTCCAGGGTTGAAACTGAAACTGTCCGGCCTAAATCCATCTCTCCGATACATCCTGCTCTTGGATATAGTTCCTGTAGACAACTCCAGGTATCGATTCCAAGGCGGTGGATGGCAGGCAGTCGGTGGTGCCGAGGCCAGATTACCTGACCGCATATTCATCCACCCAGATTCTCCCGCCACCGGGACTCACTGGCAAAGTCGCACCATCTCCTTCCACTATGCCAAGCTCACCAACAATACACTGGACTCACAGGGACATGTAAGGGGGCATTAAAAACTTGCTAGCAAATAAACTAAATGCCTTTCCTTTACTGAAATATAATTCTTATTTCCACAGATAATTCTCCACTCTCTGCATCGCTACCAGCCAAGAATCCACGTAGTTGAAGCAAGAGATATCATGCGATGGGGTGGAGGACAGCAAACCTTTGTGTTCCCTGAAACGCAGTTTATCACAGTCACAGCCTACCAAAACAATAAGGTAAGGATAAATACTTCATTATGATTATTGAGTATTTTGTAACAAAAGCTGAAAGTTTACCTGTTCAGATTACAGAGCTGAAGATCAACTCAAACCCATTTGCAAAAGGCTTTAGAGAAGATGGCATGAACAGCAAAAAGTAATTATTCTCAATAGTTTATTGTTCCTAAATATTAAATTGTGTTAAAATATTTTAGGTATATGTGATTGTTTTTTTCAGGCAAAGAGATGCAAGGCAGAAGCGTAAACTAGACCAAATTACAGACACTTTGGATATTGGTAAATAAATTACCTAAACTACTATTTCAAAAATCCATTTTCTCATAACATCTCTTCTTACTACAGTCAGTTGTGATCCATGTGATTCGACGGAGGCTCTGTCCCAGCCCACTATGACTTCCACTCAACATCCAGGCCTGCAGACCCTGGACCTGTCCTGTCTACCCACTCTGCCAGACCCCGGCTGTGGCTACAGGTCAGAGGAGATGCCCTACCAAGACAATCTGGTCCCAGAGCAAACCCTTGACCTGGGGGAGGCTTTCATGACTGATGTCAATATCCCCCTGGACAATGGAATGCAGGACAGAGGAGGAAGTGATGTGCCAAATGGCCTCATTGAAAAGTGAGTTTAACTTTATGTGAGACATATTAATACAACTACATTGTTTGTTTATTATTTAAGTTAGTTAACATTTTGTGTGACAATTTCATTTGATAGACAATACTTTGAGGAACTGCAGAAAGCGTTTCTGATTGTACATAATGCAATAGTAATTTACACTTTGGTGCATTTAAAGTAATTGCTGTTTTTTCCACAGTCCTGAAGGTCAGCTTGGTGACCCATCCTACACCTCCAGCTTCCAGCCTGCTCAACCATCACAGTTCCCCCCTGCAACCCTCCCTCCCCAAGCCTCCTCA